>JAVCKT010014650.1:0-13977 GCA_032273925.1 Rhynchotus rufescens
TTAAGAGCCTACTGAATATACCAGTTTGATGTAGACTCAGCAACATTTTCCTTCATAACATAAAAAATAAGCCCATACAGGTTATGGTCTTCCTTCAGGTTTCTCTTTGTAAATTCTCCCTGTACTAGAAATTCGGAGGCTTTTCAATTTTTAATTGTGGGGGACCTCTAGTGGTGTCTGTGTGAATAGGACATTTCCCCTCTCAAGGCTGTAGGACAAGCTAAATGATGGCTCTGAACAGAGTAGGAAAATAAAACCAACCAACCAAAAACCCGTCAGGTTCTAATTATGGCAGTCACGTCTTCATACAGCAAAGGCAGAAACAAACTATCCAGCAGTGCTCTTGTGTAGCTGAGACTTTGAGATTAAGAATACAAACTATTTATATCTGAAGAAAATTCTTCATGGGCTCTTCAAGCCTTTGCAACAAGCTAAACTATGCCCTTTACCTGATAATTTTTCATGTTTCATCCTGCTGACCAATAACCATTCTTCTTTCCTAAACCACCTCTCAACATCTGAGTCTATAGTTTTTAAGATGTACTGATCTTCAGTCTCAGCTTAGAGAGTGTGTCTAGAAACTAGTCTTAATGAAAACATTAACTTTCAATAGGCTTGCAACACACACTTCAATACAATGCAATATGAAGCAGTCAGAAGTATGCTTTTAGAGTCTGATTTTGTCACAGTGGAAATTTCTCATAGAGTAAGTATAGTTATTTTTCTTCACATGGAAGGAAAAAACGCAGACCGCCAGGCCTCTGATTTCTTCACTGGACACCATTTATCCTTTCTTTCTGACCTACCTTGGAATCACTGTTCTAAAAATCCTTCATCACTGAAGCTGCTCTTCATGCAGAAATGCTCTTCCCCCCTTCCTCCTCTCCATTTCAAACACAAACCTCAGTCCTGTGAGACAGTCTAAAACTGTCAAAGCACTGACATGAAGATTTAGTAGTAATAGTATTATTTTTTTTAGAATCCACATTATCTATATTCAGTGGATCCAAGAACTCCTTCCTAACACACTTGCTAGAAGCAACTGAATTTCACAGAGTGATTATGAAAGGTATCTGAACCCAAAAAAGGTTCAATGAATGAATGAATCTACTTCAAATGAGACAAGATTTTTAACCCCTCTTCCCCTCAACCCTTCTTTCTACACTGGCTTGTTCAGCACTCGGTTTGGCTTCTGGTTTTACTTTAAATGCAAAACAGTTGAGTCAATTAAAATGATAACATCCTTTCATATGACTTCTCAGCAGGGTTTCCAAAAGAGGCTATAAGCCCTTAATGGAGGAACCCACAGAACAGCTTTGAAGTAAGCTCTCCTGTGGGCTGAGAAACTGAGGCATGTATAGATGAAGATCGTGCTGATAGGACATGACAGGGTAAGGAATAAGACACAATATTTCTAATACCAAAGACCCTCTCCTAATCCTTGGACACATTCTTTTCCTTGCAAGGGGTATTTCAAAATGAACCATTAAATCCCACCGTCATTATCATCTTTCTCTGGCCAGATGATATCACATGTTGCTTTCATTATTGCTTTGTGCTATCCTCTGGCTCTCCTGCACCACTACAGCTCTCTTGGCTTGGCCCACAATCTCTTCAAAAGCACAGCATATTGTGTTATTTCTGTTTCATGCAAAGTTTGCCTGAATTTGTGGCAGGGAACAGGCTGCAGAACTGTATCGTGAGACCCCCAAATGAAACCAGCTGCCTATTATTTCCATGTCTGTAACTTCAAACAAAATTTTGTGAGCTAGCAAGCCAATCTTTGGCCACTCTTTGACAATGAGAAGTTTTCATAACCATTTTTATTTACATTTCATGCTGGTAGTATAGAAATTTGATCACAAATATTACCACGTTATCTGCGCTCTCTCTCACAGCCAATTTTGTTATTAGACTAATTACAGGATATTTGCCTTAATGCATCTTTAAATTGTACCTGCTAAGTCTACAAATAAGAGGTCAATGGTAAACAGCATAAACTTTCTGGGGTCAGAAGAGTTTCCTGACACTTGGAGAAAAACTTTACACCGTGCTCCATGATGCTGTAGATGTCATCTGGTAACTCTAATACCTTATTCTTTGGGGACAGGAAAAGTTAGAAAAGTGAAGAAGTCAGTTCTTTCCCCCCACTCCTGTGCTTCTTGCCTGATTTCTTTATTTTCATCGAAATTCAAACTTCACATATATATCTACATGGAATTCTGCATATAACTCTACCTTGAGTACCTGCTAAAATAAGACTACTGTACCTATCTTCATCATCTGCACTCCTAAGCACAAGCACACCATGTCTAAGTACCATGGCAATCAAGACTACATAAACTACAGATGATTTCTGCTTGTGATAATCTGTGATAATAGAAAGAACATTTTAAAACTGATCTTTGAACTGGTTTCTGTGTCTTGGCTTAAGTATCTATTTATGCAGTTCTCACCACTCGAAACAACAACTGTAATACAAAGTACTAACAAGGACTTCAAAATTCTCAATGGAAAATACTGATGAAGCCCATCAGTAACAGTGACTGCTATGCTGACCTGATGGATTCATTTATTGATCTGTAACTGGTATAAACACTAACAAACACCTGTCTTTTGAGTGGGCTCAAATACTCAGTGCTTTAAGAGCTGTCAAAGGCCAAAATGTCATATATTGAAAAATATAAAGATAAAAATGGCCTACTAAATCCACTGAAAAATCTATATTTATTTTCCTGCATACAGCAGCAGATTTCTTAGAGCTCTAGTCCAAAGTAAAGCAAGCCTTCACATTTTTTCCTTTTGGAGGAACTGATAAAGATACTTCACTGGAGTATTGTGCAATAAAATATCTACCATTGATATTATATGATCCAAAAATAGATCAACCACACGCCTCAGTGCCAGGCCTCAATTGTTATGAGCTGTTCACAGCCAGCAGCTTGAGGCCCAAAATAAATCCTGTGATATATATTCTTCTGAAAAGAATTTATGGTCAGGAAGAAAGCTGACTAGTGGCATGAGCTCACTGCAAAGCAAACACATGCACAAATCCAGGTACTGTTTTAAGGGCAGTAAATTTAAATCTACTTCCAATTATTTCTTCATTTTCAGAGGGCACAGAAGGATGAAAGCATTGAAGTGGTATCTTAACCCTGCCAGAGCTGTGTAACATATACCAACTTACAGCTTAAGGCAAAATCATAACTGTCCATTGTCCATAACTTGGACAATCTTTGCTTCCTGGCTGCACATCTCTGCTTGTGAGCTTTCCAAGTCCTCAGCCTGCTCAGGTCTCTGCTTCAGCAGATCTTTAGACCCATAAAATAAGAAAAAACAGTCCTTGATTAGCCAGCAAACTAGCCAGTGAAGAACACGCTCACTGCCTTCTCTGAAAACATGGAATTGCCAAAGAAAATCACTTTGTTTTTTTTTTCCTATAATTGATTTTAGTTTTCAGTTTGAGTAAGTGCTGGAGTTCTTACATTTCATCCAGATCCAAAACAACAGCAGCAAAGCTCAAAACCAAAAGACCCAGATCCTGCACAAGCCAGTCTCACCATGCCTGTCGGTTTCTTTTTACAGAGCTAATTTGGAGATCTCAGCTCCTGTTGATTCTTACAGATCTCGTTTTTCTATATAGTGCCGCAGTACTCAGGGTTTTACTCACTTGCTAGTAAACAAATTCTATCATGGCTACTGGGCATGATGAAATCTTCCTGTTTTAGAAGAATACTGAGATATCAGGGTGCGCATACGTAAACACGTACATCAGTGTCAATACAAGTTGCTATGCAAACAAGGCCTGATGAATGCAAGTTATAGCATGTAGTTTAGCTGACACAGCAATTTTTAACTCCTTGCTTTTACATACTCATTATTTCTTTGCTATAGCAGCACTTAAAGGTACAGGCCCTTTACTATCTTAGGTATACCTACTATCTATCTATCTTAGGTATACCTACTATCTTAGGTATAGTGTTTAGGAGGCAGAAATGCTGTATGATGAGTTTCAAAGGTGTATCTCAACTCCTGGTGCAACGCAATCTGAGCTTCATGGCCCTACACAACCCTGGCAATTGCCTGTGGGTACCATGCAAGGCACTGACACATGCTGTGGCACTGGCAGGATTCTGGCAGTTTATAGAGCCCAAGCGACATGCACAGCTACAACATTTGCAAATGTTAAGGCCATTTCCTAAACTCCTCTAGCCTGATTTCTTTCAGGTGTAATTTCTTCACTATTTAAGCTTGCTTGCATCTTTAAAATAACCTTTCTACATAAAAAAGTAAATGATAGTAAGCCCTTTACCAGGAGCTATGAGAATGCAGGCAAGCAAAGATTTAGCAAGGAGCTCAAGGGGCTCAGCCAGCCCCTTGGTGGACCATGTCCTTTTTCTAATTCAGTGTTAGCCCACTCTGAGCATTATAGCTTGTTAGACAACCAAAAGCCCAAGCAAAAGGATAGATATCTTCTCCTTCACATACTGTATACAGATGGCCAGCACATACACACAGGAGTCCCTATGTATTATTCTGAAATTCACTGTGTGTTATGCCAGATACCCACACTCTTCACTGCAATACACTCCTGTATTACAGAGAATATGTGCACATATTTCAAAGCACAAGTTCCAAAACAAAACAAATGGCAGTGTCAGCACTGCAATCAGCACACTTCTATATGATGCAGCTATGCAGGTTCACAGCCTTGGACACTTCATAGTGCAGCCTCATATGACAGCTTTGAGGTTTCCACAATTACAGCAGATCCAATCGAACCTTTCATCAACTGGCACAGCAAACAGAACCAGGTCCACTATTTTTTTTTCAGTTTCTTCATGAGGAAGGCCTGTCGACTTCATGTGGTTTTAGCCAGTTTCTTTATTTTATATATACTGAAATGCTTGATTTTTTTTCCTTGTTTTCACACATATTATGACCTTCTCCTCAGGCTTCTTGCCTGTGTGCACATGACACTGGAGAGCACTGGAGGCACTGAGCTGCAGGCTTCAGCTATACCAGGTTGCCAAGAAGGTTCTTTGCAAGCACTTAGTCCAGTCTTTCTTGCAAGGTGCTTTTGTTTTTTGTCATAGCAAGGGTGCTTTATTTTTTTTTTTTTTTATTTTTTTAAAGCATTTTTTAAAGAAAATTTTTTTTTTTTTTTTTTTTAAAAAAAACTTCAGCAGCTATCAGACTTTGATGGCTATTCAAGAAAGCTTTTCAGTATGACTTACAGGCCTCAGTGGGTGGTTACCTGTGTCTCACAAGATCAGAAGAAGAAGAAAAAAAAAAATCTTATATTTGCTTTTTTCCCCCTCTCCATTTGGCAAAATGAAAACTCACTATTTTAGGTCAGACTTAGATTAATTGGAGACTATATTAGTATAATAATCTTAGGACAATTTTATTTCTGTAGACTGAGACAGTGTGACAGTTATTAAAAATTCTACTACAGATGGCAAGATGTGGGAAGAGAACCTGAGACTGCCAGGACTAAGTAGAGATTTTAATATATTTGTCATTCTGGTGTGACACAATATCATAACCTCAGCAAAACTCCACATCAGCAAGATCTAGAATAGGTTGCATAGTGATACTTACTATGAAGACAACACAAGCATGGGACCACAAATTATATTATGCTCAAAAGAGTCAAAGTATTTTGAAATTAAGAAAGATCCATTTACTCTGGAGTGGGCGGAGGGAGGGGGGAAGCAAAATATATGCCACAGTATTAAAATTATAAATACAGTGGACAGTATAACTTCCTTTTACAGCTATTATCAACTCAATGAAATTAGTTGGAAACAGTATTGCGTTTTGAGTAAAGCCCCAAGGCACCCCAAGCCTTCTAATTTTCTTTTAGCACCCGAAACTAATAAAGGTGCTCATCAGAGACATAAAGCAACATTGGTGAAACTTGCCAGAGAAAGTGGGCACTGAGATGCTTCTCCTTTTCTAATAACAGTTTTAATAAAGATGTCTATACAAACTTGTGCAGGCTCAGGCTTTCATGAGAGAGCTGCAATTGCTTATAGACCTCAACTTCCCCCGAGTTCAGTGAGAGGAAACAATCTCATGCTGGCCCAAGGCAACAACCAATATTATCTAATATGTCTTTTCCATCTTGAACCTCACTGTTTTTAATTGTATCAGTTAGACAATATATATAAACACAGGAGGGCAAGTACTTAGGCACTTGCTTTCTCTTCTGATGCAAGCAGCAGTGTGCACTCCCTCCCATCCATGCACATCAAGAGTTAGAAGGAGAAGCAGCATCTGATCTCTGCAGCAGTGCCACAGGCCCCAGACCCAAGACTCACACAGAACCAGAACACCACAGCACCACCTGAATTGCTGACACCATTCAATCCTTAAAACTATTAGTCCATACTAACAAAAATACAGGAGAAAAAGCAAGACAAGTCCCCTACCTCAGGCCAGAGGCAAAGTTGGGAATAAAATTTCTGCTTTTTATGACCATCTTCAACTTGCTCAGAGAGTAACACTAAGATTCTAGTTATGTTGATCTTTTTGAAGCATCTTATTTATGATTATAGTCAAACAATGATGTGCTCAGAGTTCACTTACACTATATGAAAGAAATGCCATCTTTTTCTCAAGTATTAAAATGACTAAATATTACAATGCGAACTAATTGCTTTAATGAACAGTAAGAAATGGTAAGAAAATAAATAATAGACTATTTTCTCTGCCGTTTAAACTGCGACACCTCCTGTCCATCTCTAGTAATACTGGAAAGGGATAATCTGTAGGTAGTTCCAAGTTTGTGGAGATTAACCCTTTGTATTGAATAGCAGAGACACTCATATTCATTTACTAGGAGAAAGACTGAATCTCTTTTAAGGTTAAGTCAGATGGAGCACTCCTTTTGACACCACCACCTGCATACTGAAGCAACCAGGAGGTATGGAGCAGAAAAAGCAACTGTCAGGAGATGAAATTGAGACAAAGAAGAATTAACAAAAGGGAGTAAACGCTTATTATTCTCTTTTTTCCTCCCCTCCCCTTCTCCATCAATCTCTGTCAGAATAGTTTTATTACGTGGCATTTTCTCCAACCTCATGAACAACCAGAGAAACAGAACTGGCAGCACATGAGACTGAAACAATGACAGAAGTGTTTTCTTTCTGTTTGCCTGCCTTTTTTCCTTCTTTCCCAGCAAACCAACCTGGACAACAGCTGCTACTGTGCAGCTCATTCAAGAAACAGCCATCACAAGACAAACAAATGTTGATTTAGGTATAACATGGAGACAAACAGCTTGGTAGCTAGAAAACCACTAATGACGCGATTTTGCTACTACAGCCTGGGAAGGGCACCAGCAAAATTGCACAGGTCAAACACATTACTCAGACACGTTACATACAACACATTCTCCCCATTTACTCCTTTGGGTCTTAATATTTCTATTACCATCAGCTGGCCAAAACAACATCAAGAGAACAGTATAGTTCTTATCTGGCTGCCCTTCTCTAGCTGTGCAGCTTTCATTTGCCAAACAAATTTAACGTTCTTTTTTGTCTCTCTTACATCATTTAAAGTAGTAATCAAGCAAGAGATGCCCTCTTCAGAGTACTGAGTAACAGGACAGAAGATGCAAGGCCAGATGGTCTCTGTAAGTCTCTACTCAGTCAGCTCCTTAATGTCTACACTTTAAAGTACAGCAAATTAAATTTCAGACAACAAGATGAAAACTGTTAAAAGCCCAAAGCTGTGGTCAGCAGATACCCTGTCATCAGATTAATCACAGTCCCCAAAAGGTAAACAAGGAGTTATTTGTACTTTTCACAGTATAATATTCATTTATCTTTCTAAACTTCATATTGGACAAGGAAGGAAAAAAAAAAAAAGCTGTTACTACTGATACATCTCAAATATTATTATAATATTAATAATATTAACTAGTCTTTTCATTCTGACAGATCATTTATAATACAAACACAGATCATTTAACTGAAAACTTTAGGAACAGAGAACAAAGAAAAAGAAGCATTAAACTGGAAGAAAAGGTAGTTATCTATGCTACCTTTTCTAAGCAATGTGCCAGGTAAAATGCTTACCTACTTTCTCACAGAAGCTTTTTACATCATCAATTGCAAAGGCTAAGCATCTGGGATGTCCACAACACCTCATGTTATGCATAGGAGAAACTTCATTGCAGCTAGTAACACAGCACATGGTATGGCAAGGTTACAGCTATTTTAGCAACTGCTATGGTGGGAAAGAGAAAAATTAATTTACTAAATGACCAGAGCCCCAAGGCCACTGCTAGACCCCCCCACACCTCCCACACCCTTTGGCCCATCCCAAGATAATGCAAAGAGACAACACCTGGTGTTTGGGGCAGAAAAATCACTATTTGCCACAGCAAAAGAGTCCTTGGCTTCCTCAGCTATAGGAGTTCATTTCAGAGTCACTTTCAAAACAACAAAAATATTTTTTTAAATTGTTGTGCAAGAAGAAACACCCACAATACAAGCAATTTTTTTTCCAGCTCTGATGACTCACAGCAACTGAGATTATAAACGACACATATGTTAAGGTAATTTGGATCTTCACAGCCCAAGCAGCATTTTCCCAAATGAAAGGAAAATGATGCCCACTGGAGACCCTGGCCTGTAATTAATCTTTAGAAAACATTCAGCATCTCAAGTAAAGTCACTCTACAAAGTGATGAATTTTTCAAGTGTTTGCAGGACCACAGGGACTGAAGGAGAGCAAGAATGTGCCAGAAAAGGGGCAAAGTTGCTAGCTACTTTGAAGAAAACAGAGAGTGGGATTCCTGCATAATTTGGCTCCTTCTGGTGTGAATCAGCTCTGAATCATGGGCTGGTTCATAACACAGACCTCTCCTGCCCTTGGTTTTCCAACTGGTGTGTGCCAGGGTCCCTGCCCCTGAGAGCTTGTAACTAGAAAGGAGAAAACAATGGCAACAAAACAGGCAAAGGAGTGAAAAAAATTAAAAGTAGAGTTTCCAGTTTTGTCACTTGTGCTTTTAATTAAAGCTTATGATTTCCTTTGCAGGTAGGAGTAGAATGCTGACTCCATGATCAAAGCATCAGATAACACACACTTCTTTTTGACAGTGTTTCATGTTATTGCCAGAAGAAAAGGGAAGAATTGGGGCAGCAAAGGTGAGCGAGGAGAATGGATGGGACTGAGGAAGAGGAGAGTGAGAATAAGAGCCGAAGGAAGATGAGAAGAGACAAGGTGAGTGGGAAGGGGTCACAGGAACAGCCCAGGCTGCAGCAGTAGTGAAGGGGCACAGGTAATGGGACTAGGCTGCAAGTGAAGGCAAAATAAGGAGTGTAATGCTGAAGGCAAGATATGACATGAATTCAGCAGGCTGACAGGCTCTTTGCTGCTAGTTCTGATGCCTCCTAGTGAAATCCTCTGCCTGGAAAGGTACTTTGCCTGAAAGACCTTCATTTTTTAGCTGCAGCAGCTTTCAAAGAGGTTTCTCTTGGCACTTAAGTCACCTGTCTTATAGTAATAAGACAAGCCATTTACAGCTGCGAGGCTGGGCTCACAACCTGCACAAGAGTCTTCAGATTTCAGTCTGTTGTTTATATTAAATAAGGAAAATGACAGAAGAGGGGGACATCCTGCACCGAATCATTAACAGGCTAGACTAACTCAGTGCTTGATGCAATTCCCTCATAATAATTACAGACTGCATCTCCCACAGATTTCTGCTACTTAATCGAAAGCACAGATAACACATTGTTCTGTTACTTCACTCCATAATCTTCACAGCAGTCAGCAATTAAGAACATTAAGCAGAAGAGCGAAACAACAGGGAGAAAAAATGATGCTGATAGATAGGATAAATAAAAAGTCTATTTTGAGTGGCAAGAAAAAAAATAAAGTAGTAATCCTATCTGGGCATCAAGAAAGGATCTAATCACAAAAATTATTTAGGTCAGCCCTCCCTTGAAATGAAATTTGGACAGGTTTGGGAGACTCCACTTGTGAAAGGAAAATACTTTGCAAGGAAGTGGCTGCAGCCATAGGTATAGTAACATCGTTTGGGAGATTACGATACTCCCTGAATTCACAGAGTTAAGAATCACTTTTTTCCCCTCATCTTTCTTAGCCATCTATGCACTGGCAATAGTCACCTATGCACAGTGCTGATGGACAGCATCTACTGAGCCATCACCACAAATGAAAATGACCAGATTTTCTTCTGTTGTCTGTGACCTGAAAGGATCTAGTAACAAAAAAAAAGATAAAAAAAAAAGAATACAACTAATAATCACATGACACATATGAAGAGTTATGGAGGAAGCTGTCACTATTTTCTGGGGGGAGACATTAGCATTAAAGGCATCATCAAGAATCTGACCATTTTAAGCTAGGTCATATATATATCACAAAACTATTATATGCCATTGGACCAAAGTCACGCATGAGAGATGTTCTGTGATTTATAATGACATGTCAGAATATAAAAAGAGAAAAATGACCAGAATGTTGGGAGGAAAGTGAAAATGAAGGCTTCAAAAATGTCCATAAATTGAAAATTCAGGTCATTCTTGGTGTGTATATTTTCACATGACTGTCAGTATGGATAAGCCAACCAGTCTAAGAAATTTAGTTAAATGAAAATATAATAAAGCATAAGTTACAGCAGTAGAATAATGAGCAGTAAATATGCTGATATGGTCAGTCTTTCAATCTCATTAAAAAGTCTGTATTTCCAAATAATGCACACGTCTCTGATTAACACATCTTGATGTATGTATGTTTTCTCGTCTGTGCATCAAAACACTTGGAAGCTGGCATGTGTTTTATGTCAGTTCAGGTTCCAGTTTTCTTGTCCTTATCAAATTAACAATCCATTTTGTTTGCAAATTAGCAGCATACAAGAAATAAATTCCACACATAAACTCAACTAATGTGAAATAAAAGAGACAGTTTAATAAAGGTTTAATGCAACTACATCCAGGATTTCAGGGACTAATTATTTATGGAAAAGAAAGTCAGGCTTCTTTGCACAAATTCAACAAAACAGCATTTGTAGCACTCGATTAGAAGTGAAAAACAGAACAGTTAATAGTAAGGAGGCTTGGAAGGGATTTCTTTTCTTTTTTTTTTTTTTTGCCCCCTATTTTGAAGGGTACAAATGCTAATAGCAAAATGAAAATTTGATGAGGGTGCTATTTCTCCATGACAAAGTCAAGGTCTTACTTGAAAAGCAGTCACACTGCTTTGCAGTGCCACCCCATGGCCCCATCTCAGTAGTGACTAGTTACTCTCAGCACAGCCAGTTCCAAAACACAGTAGATAATTAAGGGATCTCCCATGTGGGTGAGTCTACTGAAGGTCAGCTAGCTTAATGAGACATATTGAAGAAATAAACATGCAGATTATTTTTAACAAATATTCTTAATAATAAAATAAGATATTAATTAATTTAAAATATTTTAATTATTGACCAATATTTAATATTTAATAATCACAGAATCACAGAATGTTTAAGATTGGAAGGGACATCTAGAGATCGTCCGGTCCAACATTCCTGCTCAAGCAGGGACACCCAGAGCATGTGGCACAGGGTGGCATCCCTGTGGTATTATCCCACCATAATAGCTTATGGTTTATTAAATGATATTATTATTACTATGTTTATTCTCCATGTGACCACTGAGATACAAATAAAATGATGAAGAAAATAGCTTGTATCACACAATAATCTTTCCTTTGGAATTCCTAGAGTGAAAGAGAGAAAATATATATCCTATGAATAACATAAATACATTTAAAAATATCTGATTCCAATAAAATGTTAAAGACTTAGCAGCCATAGATTTCTATTATTTCTGGAGGACAGGAAGTACAGACACAGATAATGGAGTTCCCTTTCAGAGCTGAAACTTTCTCTCTGATCTTTAGATTTTTTTTCTGTTAATATTTGTATTTCTGTTTAAAATAAAAGAGTAATGTTATTGATATAAACATGCCCACTCTCCCATGATTATCTGAATGCACTGCAAAGAGTTTACCTTCATGAAGATTTAAAATAGTCTTAATTCTAGTTATTTAATGTAGCGTAAATATCTAGTGGAAATTAAGACCTGTGTTGTTTTGCATGAGTTACCAGATAAAATCTACAAAGTAGATGACAATTTATATTCACCACAGAATGAAGTGAAAACTACCACCTGATCTGCATTAGGATTCCATCCCCTAGTCATTCTGAAGTTACTTTTTCCTTAGGAAATCCACTGTCAAAGTGCTTCCCCTCTTCCAAGTTTGTCAAACACTAAAGGCTTGGTTCACGTGTGTATGTCTCTCTCAATCTGGCTGATCATTGCATCTGGTCTGACACCTACTCATTTTGGGGTTTTTCCCTTTTTTTGAACTAGCTGTTGAAGAAAAAGATTCAAGGCTGAAAAAGTATTTTGTTCACAGATCAAATTTGAGGAAATAGCTCTTTTCCCCTTTCTAGCACGTACCATCAATTTATTTGTCTTGCTTTGGCTTGTTCCAAATTGACAGGTTTTCTTAATCCCCTCTAGCAATGCTGACACTCCTACTCCATACCTGTTTCAACTTGTTTGCAAGATGAATTTATCTTTCTAAGCATGGGTCACTAAATTTTTATGCTCTGTGTCAGAAGAGGACATGCTGCATTTTCTATATTGACATTAATACTCACACAATCTTTAATAAAAGTACTTCACCTAACACATTATAACTTTTATTTGCTCTTTTTAAAGTCCAATAGCAAGTGCAAACAATGTAATAGGATAGCAAAACCTCTTAGCAGATACTAAAGATGGTACTTTTTTTTTTGGCTTAAGCACTTATTCTCTGAGAGAAAAGACGCAGTCTTTCTTTTTGAGAGTGTTTGCCCCCAAAATTTTGCTAGGGAAAGTCTAATTTACATGAAAGTCTTGTTGCCATGGGCAGCAACAACAACACAGGAACCACAATAGACCTGAGCATTAATATATTTCAGCGGCATTAAGGAACACAGGTGGAGAGGCAACATTTAAGGCCAGATCACTACAAGACTGAGCTGGTTTGAAGCCCGCAATATCTGTTTTTGTCACTAAAGTCTGCAGGTAAGTCAGATCCCCGGGGCTGATCCAAGGCATCCTCAACTAAGTGGAAATATTTGCTCCATTTTCCCTAGGCCTTCAGTCAGGCCCAGTGAGAACTACAATTCAACCTCAGACAAGCCTCATAATAAATACAATGCAGGTGTTCAGGAGCTGTTGGAACTTCAGCTTTAGATACCTGCAAATCTGTTTTTCACAAAGTATTTCAGAGAACATCTGGATTCTAAAGTTAAATAAAAATGGAAGTTTTGAAAAAATATTATTATAGCTCAGATGAGAAGCTCTACTTAAGTCCTTTTTTTCATTTGGTGAAGATTTGTGTATCCTGAGGTTATTAAAATTCATAGGCTTGCACATAAGAAACACCTAAAAAGGATTTCAACTTTTCTTTGTATAGATGTATTCTTTCACTTAAAAACATTGCATTCCGTATCTATAGAAGAAAAACTACTCTATTACTGCTTTCTTTCCTTTTGCTAGACATCAACCAGGAGTATGATCCTCCTCTGTAGTCAGTTCCTCTCCCTCTTTTGTACAGAAAGAGCAAATAACTCTCAATTTAACAACACATCTTCTCAAATGTGAATTTGACTAAAGCTCTAACTTACATTTGCAAAAAATAAAATAAAATAAAATAAAATAAAATAAAATAAAATAAAATAAAATAAAATAAAATAAAATAAGATTTTGAACCATTATCAAAAAACAACTTTGGAGGAGGCCAAAAAAATGCTCTTTTATTTCTGTGCCATATGTGTTCTGTTCCCAAACAAAACAGGGCAGGGTTAAATTTCTTAGCCAGGAATCTTGTATGAGAATGAACTGGAAGCTCACATTGAGGATAGTCAGGTGAACATAATCTGAAGTTGATGAAAGGATT
>JAVCKT010014651.1:0-21144 GCA_032273925.1 Rhynchotus rufescens
GTTGATATACACTTTTTTTTTCCATAGACATATTAGAATTCTTCATATGCAACATGTATAACTTGTTGACCTGAATAACAAAAGATTTGTTCTGTTTGTTAGATTATTTTATAGTGTCTACTTTTGGAACAATCTGTTCCCATTTCGCAGAGGTGGAAGACAGTACTATATTTAAGAGAATAAAAATGTGCATTGCTACTTAGGGTATTCATGAATCCCAAACATTTCCAGGACAGAAGAGGCCATTAAAAGTGTTGCTGGACACCAAGCATGTATGCTGTGTTTCAAAGGAAGGAACGACTCAGTGAGACAAAAAAGCTTAATACAAAAGACAAACTGAGAAAGAATCTATAGCACCTCATGGCAAGATGTTAAGACAGTTTACAATCCACCAAATGAGCATTCTCTTCCTTTTTTGGATATGTTTTCATTTACTAAAAGTTGTTAGGTTTTTGCTCACTCCTGTAAAGCAAACAATCTCAGTATCAAGTATCTTCGTACACAGGCATTTGTGGAGCTCTTGTCCTCAGCCAGAGCAAGACACTGGTCTCCTCTGTTAGAATCTCTCCCTTTCCTCTGGAGCAGCTGGCACTGGTCGCTGTTAGCCCGGACACTGCAGCAGATCAGTTACCACCTTCCCATTACGACTGGCTTCGCATGAGTTACACTAGGGGTAGTGCTGATTTGCACCCGCACAACTTCACTGTGCACAATCACAATTTCTCTGCAAAACGCTGGGAAACGCGACTAGCCAAAGGCAGCCAGAGCTGCTGCTGGTGTACAAGGGAGGGAGAAAGGAACCTCATTTTTATTCCTCACCAGCAGCACTGTCAGGTCTGTTTAAAAGGAAACACGTAACCAGCAGCACTTGCAGGTACGTTTCCCCTGCTGCGTTTCGGGGGCAACTCGTGAGGTTTCCCTCAGGAATGCACTAAATCCTGCCCAAGGCCCTGGGAGCCAACGCTCAACCTGACATCTCACAATTGCTTTTAGGTCATGAAGTTAATGGTCCTTCCCACACACTCCAAGCTACCCAGCCTGCTGCAGAATGCAGCCCCACAGACAGTTTTAAATGTGTCCAACTGCACTAACTATCTTGCAACCATCTGTAGCACTGAGTTACTTCTTCTTTCCCATCACCCATCCCATCCCATCCCATCCCATCAAGCAGAATGAAAATCTCACTAGTGAGACCTTCTGTTGCTCAGTCCAAGCAACACAAAGATGTTGAGCACCCAGAAAATGAAAAGCCATCTGTGTTTTTCAAATGTTGCAATACATCATTCAGCATGACTTTTGGTAACGCGTAACATCGCGGGGGCTCATTCACCTTTTACTAAAGCTCGATACAACTGTCCACAAAAGGAAACAAAGGCACAACCACAGAAAAGGGGAATGAAAACGCATTAAGTTTACACACATCAAAAAGAAAAGAAAACAAAACCAAAAACAAACTCTATTCTCAGGTCCTGTAAGTACAAACTGTGTAAAGACTCCTTAGCAAGGCAGAAACATATCTAACCTGGTCGACTGTATGTCGTGAGGTTGCTGTCGCTGTTCCCAGTGCCAGAGGTGCAGCAGTTGATGGAGCAGTCGTTGTGATTGTTCCCCGTGTTAGGCCAGGTATCTGCTAGCCAGGGCTGAGTGGCTGGTTCGCTGATGTTTAGGAGTCCTGGCCTTTAAAAACAGAGTTTGGTCACTTCAAAAATTAAGCCAGAGCATGTTCAGCTTGCAGTCATATTCTTCTCAAAAAGTTAGGTATAAAGAATACATTTAAAGGCTTGGGCTCTAGGCAAACATAGCTTGATTTGACTCTCACATTCTGAAATATAAATACTTGTTTATATGAGTGAGGTGGTGATGTAGAAATGAACAGCCAGCCAGCAAACAGCGTGCTTGAATTAAAACCTGAGTTTGGATCTGAACAGCTCCAAATTCTTAGTGATTTATGAAGTCAGGTTCTAATCACCATCAGATACTGCTTCCATACTGGATCGGTGGGAAGAGCAGCTTACAGGAACCGCCAGCGCTTGGGATTACTGGGATCCTGCTGAACACACAGTCTGTGTGACACATCTGTGTTAATGAGTAAGCCCCTTGCTTAATCTTCAAGGGGGTGAAACAGCAGCAGCTCCTAAGCAAGTTCCAAGTAATTGGCTATACTCAACACCTTCAAAAATACCTCGATATCCCTGTAGCACATGGGCTGATTTGGGGAGAAAATATGTTTCTGTCATCAGTAGAAAAAAAAAAGCATTTCCTTAGGTTCCAAGTCACTAAATCTTTCTAGTCAGCAAGCGAGAGACCCAGGAACACTTTGTAGCATCTCTGGTGCCTGCTCAGTTTGAACATGGGCAACGCAGCAGCACGTGACAAAGTCCCACATATGGGACAACTTGACAATTGCTTTTGATAACTAAGATATCTTAAATATAAGTCAGTTTAGCAACAGTCATATCAAAATAATGGAGCGTGGTCTTTTTCATCACCTGGGGCTTGCCAGTTTTAACTGGAAGCTTTCCATTGTAAACAGTAAAGAAATTGGTCTCCATACAATTGGTCTCCATTAGCTGTGATGCTCTTAAAGAATAAAATATGCTAATCCTCTTAAACTGCAAATTGAGAATAAGAACTGCACCAGCAGCTAGTTGGTGATACAGTCTGCCAGTGACATAAGCTTAAGTCTTAGTCTTAGGATGGCATTTGAAGATATATACACATAAATATATACATCCTCCCCTCATATATATATATTACTGCACTGAATGTGCTGCTTGACAATTTAATACTGGAGATGATGAGGCATGACTTACTGCCAAGCTAACAAACCAGCGAATGCACACACATTAGTTAAATGTTCTTTGTATATCTGAAATAAATATATAGCTACATAGTCCTGTATAGCTGGCTGGAAATGTCCTGCAGGTTTTTCCTATTTTCAGAAAATGAAAATAGACCTCAAGGCATCTGCGGGGAGACAAAGCCCTCCACAGTGTTTCAGCACTTTCCAGGCTCATGTTCTGGACTTGTGGATTGAGGACTAGAGGTTTCTCAAATTTGCTTTGCTTTTGAACAGGCTGCCATGGCAAAAATGTGTCACATTTTCAGTAAATATAAATATATATAGATATATGTAGAAGTGTATATGTAAGCATAAAAAAACCTACTGGGGGTATTCAGGCGGAAATATGCAGAATAGGGGATTATTTTGAAATATTTCACTATAGTATTTTTTGTCCTGAACAATGGTGTGACATGCTCACATAACTGCATGCGGCAAAACTGCTAAAACTCTCCAAAATATTACAAAGGCAATGAAAGGAAGTGAAAACCTTAAGTGTGGATTTCATAGTAAAGGCTTCAGGTTTAAATATAGCATTTCTTTCAGATTGTGGAAGTATTTTTCATATTCTACAAAACACAGCACAACATCAGAGGGACTGTAAATACTCTATATAACAAAGAACAAAGGAACCATGGATTTTAGCACCTTGAAGGAATTACAGACACTCTGTGGCACTGATCCTTAAAACTAGGGCAGCAGCAAGCAAGGCTGCTGCTCTAGCAGTACCAGAGCGACTGCATTTGATGCACACACCCATGGGATTGATTCTGTCCGTGTTTGTGCCAGTGCTTTGCCTTCCTTGAGCTGTGGGAGAAGAGGGAAAGCTCAGGGGCTGAGGGAACACAGGCCGGTTACCTGTGTGCCTGGCTGAACAACCCTAGCAGGGTGAGAGAGGTTTCATCCCTGACCTCTCTTGTGTTCTCACTGTCCCGGCGTGAGGGCAGCAGCTCAAGGACCTGCATGTTTGCCCATTTAAAAAACACAAGGTAACTGTTCTGGAGGTTTTCCTCCCTGGTTGTGTGGCAGGGATGATGCAGCAGCACTGCATGATACAGCTCTGGGCAGAGATATCTATCTGCACAAGCTCTGAGCGAGCCAGGTGCGGCGCTTGCTGTGGTGCAGCCTCTTCTCTGCGCAGCATTCAAGTATACAACAAGCAGATCTGATGGAAATGTCTAATTTTGTGCCTAATCATCATCACTACCAAGTTTTTGCACAGCCTTGCAAATCACAAAATACCACTGGTGAAATAGGAACTTATACAGCAATTTATGGCCCAGCTGTTCTCTGAGATTTAAAGGCTCATTTCAACATCGTGCCCAGAGTGTAACTCAAATGCTCACAAACAGGCAGCTTGCAAGTGTCCTAGAAAAAAAAAAAAAAACTTGTGCTGCTAAACCAGCACATCTCTGACCTGCCTTGCTCCTCACACTGTGACTTGTTCTTCTGAAGAAGCAGAGATCTCTAGGCAGGAAATTGAAACTACTCTTTGGTCCATTGCCATTCATTAGGTAAGAAATTAAACCCACTAATCCTGTTTTAGTTAAGTTCTTAATTTGGAATAGACTAGGTTCCCAAAGCATGGCGCCCTAGATTAGCAACCTACCTCTTTTCTTACTCTCCTGTAAGTAATGCTTTAACTGTTTTATATTCACAGCATGATTTTTTTCTTTAAATATCACCTTATAAGCTCTTTGTGTCTTCACAAAATTCCTCCATTAAATGTTCTTTTTTTTCTTTGTAGTATGTGTGAACCGGTCATATTTCTTAATCTTCATAAATGCCACAACTTAATTACTTTTACTCCCTTAATCAGCTGCGAGGTCAGACCCTGATTTGGCAGTTAAGGTGCTCCCTCTGCTGTTTCTTTTTTGAGATGCAGTTTTTACTGGTTAACAAAGCAACTCGGCTGAAAATACTGGGACTCACTCCTTGGAGATCAACGTAAAGCTGCAAATTGCATTTTCTCCTTCTAATCACAAAAATGTACAGCTAACATTAATATCATAAATTAAAAAAAAAATCCTAGTGATTTTTCTGCCATCACTCATAAGCACTATTATACGTCTTTGAATTCATTAGCCCACAATTTATAGCTTTAAAAATAAAGCTCATAATTACCTGCCTCCACTGCTTACGGCATCTCCTCCTCTCTGATAGGTGACTGAAATATTAAAAAAAATTGAAATATTATAAAGGAAGAAGCTCAGAGGTATCCTTACATAGCAGTGTTAAGCCTGTCCTTTTCATTTTCACTAAGAGAATAAGCATTGCTCTTTTGAATCTCGTTCTGCAACTGTTATTCCTTCACAGGCAAGTTTATACATAACACTTGTGTTGCTTGATAAGTGTTCCATCAAAGCTGCGTCAAACTTTGGTATTTCAGTTCAGTTATGACAAACACAAACAAATACATACATCACTTCAGAAAAGGAAAAAAATAAAGGAAGCCAGACATCAGACTGAACTTATAGCTAATGTAACTCTGATGACTTCAGTGGAGTTACTCTGTGGAAGAATTTAGGTCATTTGTTTATTTCAAGAATGACCAGATGTTGAAGCTTTGCTCTACCTTAATATTTTGGTAACATTCAGGAGGCATCATGATTTTGTAACAGGCCTTTGCTTCCTAGTGTAAACAATGGCTCACGACAGCTGAACCTACTGCAAAACCCAATGCGCTTGCTGAAAGCTCCTGCCTTTTCCTCAGGGACCGAGCACACTCTAAAAGTCCATGTAAGCTTACTATTTTATAACATTTGACAATAGGGCTTATTAATGATCCTTTCTATCTAAAAAGTTAAATATATACATTTTGACACAAAAATGTCTGAAAGAAAAACAACATCCCAAGCTAGCAGGAAGAACCGTGCTGATATTTCGAAAGCACGCACATTAACAAAGCTCACGTCCACATGCATTTATTTTTTGATATGGATTGCATCTACTTCAAAGTTAGCTTTTTAGGATGCGTATCCAAGAAGAAAATACTGTAAATTCTCTGGGTTTGCACTGGGTTAGGCAAAGGGTTAAGAGTTTAGGCTCCCTGCAAATGCTGCTGGATTCTACATTTTCCAACCAGGAATGTGTTGAAAAAAAGCAGCCAAATTCTGCTCTTTAAAGAACTCCAAGCTGGGAGTCTGCAGGAGAGAGATAAATACTGGCAGTGATTACAGTAACAGGATTAAAATGTAGGATGCATTGCTACAGGTAAGCCTTTTACTATAGGTAATGCTAAAGAAGAGGGTCTGCTACCATCTGAAGCCCATGGAACTGGCGATTGGCATCCTGGCTGATTGAAAAAGGATTTCCTTTCCTTTAAATGTTTCCTTTAAATTTCTTTTTCCATTTTCTCCTTCTAAAATCTCTGCGAGGTTTACTTTGCAGCTCTGACACCTCTTATGGAGCTCTGATATTTTCCTTTAATGTTAAGAACCCAACTGAGAAAATGTGCATTAGCTAACCTACCAACCTCTGCAGAGTTTCAGTCGCGTGCTGCAACTGTGATTGCACGAGAAGCCCTCGCTTAAGCCAATTAAAGTAACAGCAAAATAGTAATAATTTGAATTAGTCTCCACTGTGGATCTCAAAGGACTTTGGAAACATTAAGGGCCGCTCTGACTCATGCTGAAGAGTAAGCAACTCCATTGAATGCAATGCCATGACTTTAGAAACAAGACATATTTGCAGTGATTAAGAGCGTGTGCATGAGAACCCAGCCCGTGTCGAGCAGGCCTGTGTGGATGAACACAGACACACGTGGGACACTGTTTGCTCCGAGCTCCCGCTCAAGGTAAGAGACTCAGCTGCTGCCCAGAGGCCCGTGAGCACAGCGCTGCATCCAGGCTAACCTCAATGTGCAGCGGGGCTCGGCCTTTCTTAACCTGCCCCGGTGTGTGAGGCTCAGAGTGAAAGGAATATATGTTTTATAATGGTGAGCTGGGAATGTGCAGACCTGCACCTTGTGTTGGGGAGAGCAACCCAGTCCCTGCTGCGGGACCGAGTCAAGGTCAGGGCTGCAGAATGGAAGGGCTCCCCCTGATGTCGGTGGGCTACCGACTGCCGGTGGTCTATGTCATGGCCATATTTTCTATGTTTCTAAACAAAAAGAACTAGAAAATGATTTTAACCCACTCTGCATGTGAAATACAGCTTTGCCTATGCAGAACAAACAGTTCTACGTAAAAATAACTAAACATTCATTTTCCTTTCTGTGACTTCCAAACTCTAGGATCCTGGTTCAGCGCAGAGGGGAGAAGCAAACGTTTCACCAACTTCGATCCCAGCCAAGCCCCTCTGAAGCCAGCATCTGGGCTCTGCTAAACCACTTCTCCTCCCTCAGGGGTCCCCTTGCCACTGCTAGGTGCAGATGGCCGCACTCCTGGGTTGCACCCAGGTTAACTTGTAGGAACTGGCAGACTCGCGCTCCCAAATGGCTTTTGCTTGCGTTAATACACATCGAACGGTCTGTTACGGAAGGGCACGCGCACGTGGAGAGGTGTCAGCTACAAAGCAACTACATATGACTTAGACAACACTTAACAATGAGATCTGTAATTAATGACCTTGCTTAAAAAACTGCCGAGCAGCTGGGCTGGTTATGTCAGAAAGAGGAACAGTACCACAAACACATGCTAAAAGTAACAAGGAAGGGGGGAAAAGTGCAAATATATACCTGTTGGTGTGAAGGTAAAAGACGGGACTGAAAAATCAAAACAAAATACAAACTGGTTATTAAGCTGAAGAGAGAAAGGGAAACATACCACATTAGTATAAATCTAGCAGACAGCTGAACATGAAACAAATGTAAATAACTAATCCAGTAGTTCATTCACATTAATATAGAAATAAAATGAGATTTGTGATCCAGGAAAAGCTTGTCTCCACAAGAACCTTTCTAAAAAGAAACCCCAGATATCCTACTGTGCTCCCGAGGGGAGCTGCGTATGGCTTGGCCTCTCAGGAGCCCTCTGCTCAGTATCTTATGTTGTGCTGAAAAGCCTCGTACAAACAAAAACCCTACACTCTTTATCATTTTAAAATGCAGAATGACAAATTCCTTAACAAAGCCTTATCAAGGTCCTATTGAATCTTATCTGCAGTTCACTAAGTAAATGCTCATTACGCTGAACTAATCGGCCCGCTTAAGTATTCAGTAAGGAAATAATAATCATATAAGGGAACAAAGAGAGCTGCTGTTTGACTCTTTCTGAATCAAGAATGGCACCAAATTACACTGCAATAAAGGCACGAACATCTACCAGCGCAATTCATTTTGTTTTCATAGCTGAGGAAATAAGAGACAGAGTTATTACTCTTTATTTTTCCTCAAATAATCCTTCAAGCAAGGCCCAGGGCATGCCTGGCTGCGGGCAGAGGAGCGGGTCAGCAGCAGGACAGCGGCCGCGGGGGACACCCCTCGCTCTCCGGGCCTGTACAACCCCCTTGGGCTCAACAGGGTCTCCCGGCGCATCCAGCAGCAGCGGCGGCGGCGGCGGCTCCTCCTGTTCGCGCTCGCTCCCCCTCGTGCTGACAACGAGGACACGGTCCCCGTGCTGCTGATGGCTGGAAAAAAGGCCGCTCCGGTCCTTCTCGGTGTAATGGGAGCGAGGAGAAATGCGGGAGAAACACTGCGATCTTCTCTAAAGAGGGGCTGTTTCATCAGCAAAGCTGGCACAGAAGGGAAGGCCCAAGGCTGAGAGCAATGGCTGCAAGAGCCCAGTGTTGTTTTTACAATAGCTCTGCTCTTTCGGGGGGCTCCAGAGCGTCTTGGTGGTGTGTTTTAGAAGATGGAATACGCTCTCCCCCTCTCCTTACCAAGCCGAATCACTTGCAGGAATATGGCACTGAGCGAAAGCGAAAAACCTCTGCACATTTTGCCCATTTCAAGGCTTCATTTGCAGCATGACTTGTCATCAGGGGAATTCCATTGTATCTCCTTTGAGCTGGGCCTTTTCACACACCCAGTGTAATTTGGCTACATTCAAAAATATAGAACCATAGTAACAGCAGGCTTTCATTAAAAAATAGAAGGTGCATTTAAACCAGAGCTATTCAAAAGAGAATGAAGTGTCTCAAAATTAATTTGCAATCACAAGGGCATTAAAAAAAACCCTGGAATATCTCTCTTGTTACTTTTCTGTAAGCTAAGTACTAAATTTAGGTTAGGTTTTAAGAAACTGAGGAACGGATTAATCAGAGGCTGAACTAAATGAAAACTGCAGAGCTACCACATGAAAGAAAACTTATTTCTCAGAGCTTCTATTAATAAACTCTTGTGAGTGTATAAGAGTGTTCGTACAATATGTGCACGTGGGGGGAGTGAAATATTTCAACAGACGTCAGGTCTGAAGATAGACATCAAAATAAATAAATGCAAGACTAAAAAAAGTTTAAAGAAAGTTTGCACTCGTGGTCCTGACTCAACTCATTGTGGAGTGGAAACTACTCTGTAATTTCTATTTCAGGAAAGATATCTTTTTTTCTTGAAGAATATTTGTTAACAGAAATGCAGACCTTGCTTTTCTGTATATTTATATTAAAATACCCAGTAAATTATACAAAAGCTATTTTTAAAGCTATTGAAAAACACAGCTGTTTTGAACAATACCTGACGTCATTAAAGTGATCATTTTTAAAGACATCCTATATGCATTTGCTTAATCACAGATACTGCTGAAAGCATAGTGATATTAGTGTTAAAGCACCGCAGAAAGGCAATACGGCAGCATGCTATTAGTAAAACAAAACACAGCAGGCCAGTGCAGTAGTACGTCCGGGTCTGTGTTACCTACGAAATCCTAGAAGAATGAAATCAAAGGGGAAGTTCATCCCTGATTTATGTGCTTGCAGCTCCAGTAAAACCACTATGATTGAAGTCAAACATAAGCATTGATGCTGCAACACTATGGGGACCACCTACAATTCTTACAAACTCAAAATTGTTTGTCTCCATTACACAACTCAGTTACTATTTTTGCTGTTGTTTCTTTTTTCTCATAGCAACACACAACTACTATTCAAAAAATCTGTGTTACATCTGCCTATCTCTCTGACCCATAACACATTCACACTTGAAGAGACTGAAGGAAAAAATCTTGTGACACCTTTCAGATCATGAGGATGTGGGCACCATTTAAGCCCAAGTCTACCTTTTATTTGCTGAATATATCAAGCCTCTCCCTCTATTTCTTTAGGATCAGGAAAGATTGCTCATCTCGACTCATTCCAGAATTTATAGTTTCTGCTCTGCAAGTGCCCATGTAGTATTATGTAGCTTTGAGCTGCAATGAACTGCTGCTTATTGAATTCAGCTTTAACTTCAGGGCTTACTACTGAATTGGGAGAAAACAAGCTTTCATTCCAGAAGATCTTTCAGGTAGAGCTTCTAGTTTTGTTTGCCACAGAGTACACTGTAAAGTGCTGCTTGCAACCAATCATCTGATGTGAAAGATATCAATAACATGAAAATGAAGAGCGCTTTAAGCTAGACCCAGAGCTGCCATTCTGTGTGAATGCAAATGCCAGATTGAAAGCCCCAGATTTGAGCCCCAAAGAAGGACCTCACAACAGCATTTAATAAAGGATTTTGGAAAGTATTACTGATGTGCTTCTTAGACAGCCACTTTATCACATTTCCCCAGAATATAAGGAAACCCAAGGCTACACACCAAAAGCATGACATTAACTGACACCACTGTTAGTATTCTTAGCAGCAGGCAAAAGACTGAATAAAAGGGACAACAAAGTCCCATCCAGTTGGTTCCTTTTCAGATGGTGTAATGTCAGGCAGCAAGGGCATAGCGGAAGCTGCCCCAGACTTAAATCTGTCTGATACATTTCTCATCTCTATGAGTATCCTCTATGAAAAGCTAAGCTAGGTATTTTGCTGAAGGTTCATACTTAAAAGCCGGGTATGATACACCGTGTAGTTATTAATGTTTCCGGTACTGGTTTCCGAACCAAACTTCCTGCCAGCTTTGAAATAATTTGGTAAATTGTGCACCATATCTTGAAAGAGTCACAGGCTGATGATAAAGAAAATAGCTCAGCAAATATTCAGCAGCTAACGAACTGAAACATGTAAAATGGCACCTTTTCTGATACCCGCGTAAGTACTAGTGAGTCCATTTCGCTTCTTCCTGTGGCGATAAAGCCAGATGCTGAAGACCATAAGGATAATCCAACAGGCTGCACCAATTCCCGCAATAAAGGCAGGCTGTTTTACTACATCAGAGATCTGCTGGGCTAAACTGACTTGATCTTCTGAAGACACAGGGTTTCCGTGAGAATCTGTAGAGAAAAGGACAAAACCCCCAGTGAATTGGCATGCGTGAACATCAGCAAAGGACACACCGAGACAACGAAAGCTGAAGTACAAGATAGATGCTTCAACCTTCCTTACAGATTTCTGAAAGCATAAATTCATCCATACAATCATACTTTCTCATGTAACTGAAAATCACAGAAGCAACAAATTCAAAATACATTTCTAGGGTTGATGTTGAGCGATAAACCTTAATTTAGCATTTCCTGATGCGGGATTTGAATCTTATACTACACAGGCTCACATTCACTTTAAAGTCTCTCACTCTGACTGCAATTCAAGAAGACTGAAAATTTAAAACATAAAGAAGCAAATGTACAAAATTATCAATTCTGCCCGCCTGATATGCACGAGCAAGCTAAAGGGGGGCTAGGAAGGAGGTACGAATTGGTAGAAACCAGCAGTCTCATTACCCCTGGAAAGGTAATCCTCTTCATAAAATGTTTACTCTTAGGGATCAGATCAAAACAAAGGACATCTTTTTTTGCACACCTTTTTTGATTTTTTACAGAGGAAGCATCTGTAAGAATCAGCCTTTTGTTCTCCTTCTGCTCTGCTTTGGTAGGCACCTCTCAGGAACAGTAGTGAGAATATTCAGTTACTGAGCAATGTTTTCCAACTCTAATGAAGCAGCTCAAAGATAAAATACTGTCTGCCTGATTTTTTACCACCACAGTGACTGCTCATTGCAAATTTCATTATTATAGAGAGCAAGGGCAAGAATTTGAAACCTTCACTCAGGGCGGATATTGCTTTACACATTCCACAGCTTAGTCTTTGAAATACCCTTTTTTGTTTTAGTGTAAATCAGAGTGTTAGTTGTTTTTCCACTAGAGAGAGTGGCATCAGATTCTGAATCCGAGATTAATGTTTTAAGAAGAAAGATGCTGTTTACTCACTGTAGAATTATCCTCAAACAGTTCTATTAATAAATATATTAAGGATATATGAATAAAATATGTAAGAAAATAAAATCTATCCACTTAAAAGCAACACTTTTCCTGAAGAACTAACTAAGGAAGCGGATTTTTCTTTTCATAATGGCATCTATTGTTTATTCCAAAATAAGCTTAAACAAGATATAAGCAACCGCAAAACAAACAGAATATGAAATTGCAACAAAGTGTACAAGTAAAACCAAACGAACTTCCTCTGGAAAAAGGCACCTTTATGAATGGGAAATGGTTAAATTAATATCTTTTTTTCAAGCACAAAATTCCAGATTTTTGTTTGCTTGACATCAAAGCCAAATACCTATTTTGTCAAAGAACTGTTCTTTGACAGGGGGCTTATTGAGAATTTTATTTCGTATTTCAAATCCCTTTATCTTATGTGATCCTGAGTGCACTGCCTAGTCTGAAAGTTCACTAGGCAGGCTCAGTCTTTGCTTACTAATACACCCTTTGTGTCTGCTGGGTTTATAGATTTCACGCCTGTTTGTGCAAGGTTAAGATGGGTTGCTTCAGATTTTACGGAGACAGCCAAGGGAAGTTCCACACAAGTAGCCAGATGGGCTAAAACATATAGAGTATACTGTGACTAATGAATTAAAACTGTCGCTCTGTATCTCATCTTTTGTCTCTTTGCAGCTGAGGCCATATTAAGATATGAAAACTTGCACCATCACCCTGATTTCAAAATGAGTGCACTTATGTTTTCTTTATTTTTAAACTGTTACATTACCTTGTGTCTTTTAATGGGAAAGAAAAAAAAGACACCTAGAGCACCTGTGGTTCAGAATAAATTTAGAAGAAAGTATATTTTGCCCCTAAAAATACACACTTAAAGCAATAAATAAATTAATTAAATAAATAAATAAATAAATAAGACAAGGAGAACAACAGAACTCGGAAAATTTCACAAACTCAAAGCCAAATGAGAATGTTGTATAATCTCATGTCAACAATACCACCATACACATGGATAATACTTTTGTACATAGATATATTTTGCAATGCTCAACCGATATGTGTGTCAAGATTACAAAATACTGAAAAAACCTCTCTGAACATTTGTTGTTCTAGGTTTAGTTAAGACGGTGCTATTTTGCTGTCCCTTCCAAGCCTATCAAGAGCATGGCAACATGTAATTTTTTAAGGAACTAGACTTTTGCTGCATGGTATATGAGTGGACTGTCAGGGTCATTACATTAGCTGGTATCTATTTACACAGATGATAAGGAGAAAAATGCATGTGTGTTTGTGTATAGTCATATCAAGAGCATCATAGGAAAGAGCATGGAAGAGTCCTCAAGAAGCAACATTTGACCCATCTCCTGCTCTTCTTTTAGCTTTAAAATTGAAAGTAAGCTAAATATAAAGCAAATGGAATTAAGTCTAGTGAACTCCTTATTGCTAAATTTTTCAATTTGCAGTATTTAAGCAGCTTTCCTTTGAGAAAGGCATCTTCATTCTTTGCAGTAGTCCAGGCAAATGTGTCAGGGAAATGTGTCTTGGACCTAAAAAGTGCTTTTTCTTCTTCCCAAGAAATTTCTGGAAGCTTGGACTGAGATATAAATGGTTCATAATCAGCATTCCTGTTCCTGCTTGCACTCCTCGGGGAAACATGCCAAAATAATAAGCGAACATAAACACTCAAAGGCAAAGCGCATCTTAACTGCCAGAGCAGCAGCCACAACATATAATGTACTCAAAAATGCCTCGGAGTTGCTGGAGCAGGAGGATCACTACTCCCTGAAACCAGCATATTAGCACAGTGACTCATCCCGTTTTCTTCTAGCCCAAGATTAGAGAGTTCTTTTATCACAGGTAACTTGCTGTGCCTGTTGTGCACAGGGCACCGCATCTGTCTAAACATTTCAAGTTCCAAATTCAATAAAAACTTAGGAAATTTATATCGAATGGAATGGAGTTCTCCAATTTAAAATACACTTTTTTCCATGTAAAAATTTCCCATAAAAATCCATGTTAAAGTTGTTGAATATAATGTTAAAATTGTATTCAATTCAATTCAATAAAATAAAATAAATACAATTCAGACTGGAGTGCCAATTATTCAGCAGAGATAGGAAATTGCAGATTCACAGGTGTGCGAGCAGTCTGTATGTGCATACTCCCTATGGCATGCTGTTTTCCATATGCCTGCCTGTCTTGTTCAGTACACAAAATGTATGAACAGTAAGGAGGAGGATTTAGGTCTCATGGAGACTGCTAGTTCCACCAGTTTGAAACTTGCAAAACATTTCAGATTTGTAAGATGATCCCCGAATCACAGAATGGTTGGGGTTGGAAGGGACTTCTAGAGATCATCTAGTCCCCTTGCTAAAGGAGGGAAATTTCTGAGGTTTCCTTGATTATATGTGCATGATGCAATATGAAAATTATTTGGTAAAACACTACTAGCCTGAGCATAGACTGTTCTGTCTCCTTTCTAGTGATACAGATTTCCATAAGGGGAAAAAAACTGTTTTTGCACTTTGATTTTGCGACATACAATTTGTGAGGGGACAGCATCAAGCTGGTTTGAAAAGGGCTTGCTGTAAGAAAAAACAGTCATTGGTAGACCACAAGAGAAAGAAAAATATCAACAAAAAACTTTACAACTATTGCACTGTAGGAGTACTTGAGGGGCTGAAAGAATAACATCCCCTGTAAGGCAGGCACAAATCACAAGTTCACAAATCACATGTGAAGGAAGTGATTAGAATAATAAAAATTCAATGAGACTTGTGTTTTGTACACTTGAGACACCCACTAGCTGAATAATGCACTCAAGGCTTATAATTATTTTACAGCCATCTCTTAAAAATAAATGCATAAATATATTCATACAAATTGTTTGTTTCTGAGTATCATTAACCACAGAACTATCATAAGCAGCATGCCATCATTGGCAAAACTAAGACTAGAGAACAGGAAATATCACTTAGTTCTGGTAGGTCTCAACTTTCTATACAGGGCATTTTTGCAACACATGTCCCGAAGTTACATATAACAAGGCAAAAGTCATGACAAATTTCTCACTACCAATTTATCTCCATTGAACCATATTATAAATGCAAAGAGTGCCAGTGAGCTGGGGTGAGTCCTCATGAAATACTTGTTTTTGTCTTAACACCAGAGGTTTCACAGTCTTTTGCTTAAATAAAATATCAAGTTTTGCCTTAAAAATAAACAAAAAAAAAGGGTGTCCAGACTTTTCAGATTCAGAGAAAGCTTTAAAGTGTGGCTCAAAACTGAAAAGAAAATCTAAAAGCCACAGTCATAGTGTTTTAATCAAGACACACAATTTTGCAGTTGCAGGCATGATTTTAAGTGCTGAAATACAGTAACTGTGCAACAGGCGAGTATAAGGTTGGCCTCTCCCAGGGGACCCTGGAAGCCTGAGTTGCTCCTGCAGCTCAGTGAGCTGCTTCCCGCCCGCTGAGATATGGAAAGGAAAGCGGTCTGAGCTCGCCGTTTGTTCCTGTCTCAGAAACAGGTTAAGTGTGAGCACAAGGTCAGTTATCTGAGCTCAGCTGACGTGTGGGGCAGCGACTGCACTGCGCAGCCCTGGATGCAACTCCTCTCTGGGTGCTCCTCAGCCAGCCACAATCTAGCCCCACATTTTTGTTAATGAAGGCATACTAGGAGGAGATGTACCTTTGGTTTGTATGAAAAGCTGTTCAAAAAAAATAAAAGCCTATATATAAATTGCACAGTATATATCCCATTTGCACACTCATACTTCTTAATCCAATAGAAGAAGCATTGTACTAGTTCAGGCACCAAGAAAAGATTTCCGGCAGGAAAAGTTGGGATCAAAGAAAGAAATGCAGAATCTTGAAATGAACCGTGGCAAAAACAGAGTTCGCTGCGCACGTAGATCCTTCCCCTGCCTTGCCTCCCTCCTTGCTCTGTGACTGTTTGATTTATGGCCTGTGCAAAGTGCCAGCCGATGACATCAACAAATTAATTTTGCGTCTCCAGAGGAGCTCCCAGCCCTGCCCCACTGACGCGCTGGGAGCGGGCCTGGGAGCCAAGGGGACGACGCTGTGGGGGCTCCAGGAGAGCTGGGAGCAGGGCGGAGTGCGAGGGGCAGAGCTCACACGTGGAGCTGCGCGGTGCTGCTCCGCTTCACTCTCCTCAAATTCTAGTGCTAGTTTTAAGGAGCCTCCTGCGGTTACCTGAAGCAAAGCGGCCCTGTCTCAAACTTCCTATGTGCTGCTGCTGGTGGCACAGATCCCCACGCGGCTCCCAACTCCAGCGACTCCGGAAAAGGAAGCTGAGGTGAAGACAGGACTGGAGCGTTATACCAGTCATAGCTCCGCAGCAACTAGGAGCAAAGTCAGGCCTAGCTTTGCTCGGGGGGCACAGCGCTTGTTTCAGGCTAGGCCTGAGAAGTACAGTCTCCCTGCCCACTGCCCCGGCACTGGCTGGTGCATCTTGCAAAATGTGGGGCTGAAGCCCTCTCACAGATGGGCACACGCAAGGGCTTCATCAACAGTCTGTCAGAACTTCAACACCGCCAAAAACACTTCAGCTCAGTGCCCCAGGGATGATGCGTGACTGTGCCTGCAAAGCGGAGGCAGAGGGCTATGCCTTAAAAGTTTAAGAAAACCTTAAGGGCAGTGTTTTGCTGTGTTTTTAACACTTTCAGATACTGTATCTACATATTGCTTACTACACAGGCAGTAGTCAGTCAGTATTGAAAATTATAGTGTTAATTATTAATATAACCAGTTGTCACAGTTTTCCAGGGCTTTAGTGTGTCACACTTAGTGGTTAAACAAAGGTCACTAAAAATCAGATCCTAATGTACTAGTCCTAATGTACTGGTGCATGATAGCTACACGGGAAAATACAACCTGGAACAAAGGCACTTTCCAAGGCAGCACTGAACACCTGAATTATTTAGTACCATTTAGTACCAAAAAATGCCTTTATATTTAAATGTCTATGTTTCAATGAGAATTCTTTCACTTGTACTGTACTAAAAAATGTATTAGGAGAAGATGTGCAGAAAAGGCTAGGCTATTAGAAGGCTAGGAGGCTAGAAGGGTAGAGGCTATTAGAAGGCTAGGAGTTTGACTTCTCCTGGCTTTTACAGAATGGCAGCCATGCCAGCACATCTGAACACCCTCTGAGTTATGCAATCACTTCATCCCTTCCAGTGCAGTGTCAGTAAAAGCCAGTAACCCAGGAGAAGGCAAAAGATCCTGCTCATATTTAGAGTCTGATTTGCTCTTTTTTATGCTTACCAAAATCCAAATGGACTAAGTGGCATTATAAAATCCCCCTACAATTAGTATTTGTTTATTATTGAAGAGAAGACAAAAGTGTGGTCATCAAGCTTTGGTTTTAAAAATCAAAGTGTCACCATTATTTTACACTTCACTGATCTAAAGCTTTGAATATCTAGGATGTATAGAAAGGGAATGGAAGCTGCCTTAGGAAAGAACATTCAGACAAATCCAACTGTTTCTAAGCATATTATTGAAGTAAGACACTTACCATGTAAGATGTGTGTAATTTTGTAAGAAAATCTCTCTTTATGTAAATGAGAATCATATGCTTAAGTTAAATATGTTGAAGATGACCTTTATTTTAATAGTCAAGGTAAAGTACATGCAATTTTGCAGAAAATATATCAGCTGTTCCATCCTTTTTCACATTCAATGATTATAGACTTTCAAATATGAAAACCAGAGTAACTAGCAAGATATGCTGATGACTTAAGGATAGCAAGGGACACAAAGCTCAGAGCAACATGCTGAGTTTGCTTCTTGATTTGATAACACAGATTATATACTATAATGATAAGGTACTACTGTAATGAAAGGGCCTATTGGAAAAGCAAGGTATGACTACTCCTTAATCTCATTCCTCTGCTAGCCAACAGCAAAGATGCCTTTCTCCCTGATACATCCAGAAGCAAGGCCACTGATCTGCACTTGTGACTCAGATGTTTGGTTGATCTTAGGAGATCAAAATTACCATAAATCATCTGCATACCTCTTGTCTCTGTGCTGCATTTGTTTGCTAGCTTTCTCCCATCGTTGATACTTATTTTACAGAATTTTAGCACACTCCTTTTTTTTTTTCCTTCATAAAGATAAAATCTAATCAAGACAAATTACATCCCTAAAATGAAGTGAACCAAGACATAAGTGATTCATATTCCTTTACATGATTTATTACACCATTCTTGATGTAAAAAACTTACTTTGAAAAATCAACAACTGAAAAGTATTGCTAAATTGGGAGAGTAGAAAAAGATAGCAAGAGATACAGTTTTAATCTTGTCTTTAGAATTCAGTCCTAACACAAGTCTGAAGCCAGCAATGCCAAATCAGGCTAATCCAGACATCAAGTGACCCTATCTATTCCACTGATCTTGAAAACATCTCTGCTTCCCCAGAAGACAAAAGCAAACAAAGCAAAGGTCACTGAAATCAAAAGGTAGGATTACAAACAGGCTTACCTAATTGGATAAACTGTGGATCACTTTTCACTCCAGGTCCTGCTCCGGTACTTGCTGCCACTTCCACGCTGTATCGAATGCCAGGAACTAGGGAGGGGATGACTACGGAAAAGGTGGTGCCATCCACTGTCCTGTTTATATGGTATCGACTTTCATTGCCCAGGCACCAGACCTGCAGGGAAGGGAAGTGTGCTGTGTACGTAAATGTTCAAACTTCAACACTGAAAGGGGGCCTGGATGGAAGGGTGACACAATTCCCTTCTGCTGGATCAAGAGAGTAAGAATTTGTCACTGCTAAAATCTGCAGCCATGGGTCACCGGTCTAGGCCTGAATGCTAAAAAGATACTTGTTGCAAAAAGCAGCTCAACCCATTAAAATTATTTGATGGGTTTGTCCTAATACACTTACAGTTCAACCCATGACACAAGCGTTAATAAAAGTAAAAGCTTTTATTCAGTAACACTGAACAAATAAGGTAAGCCTCTTAGCCAAAAATCATCCCCATAAACAACAGAGTAAGAGCATGCCGTTAAATGAATTTGCAATTCTCGTGGCCAAGAATAATCCATCAAGCAACCCTTTCTTCACTCAAGTGCAAGGACACATCTTTCACCACATGACTTCACCACCACAGAATTGATATTATGCTGAAATCACAGTTACCCTTTTCTGTTGTTTTTTAGAACAGTGGCTAGTGGCAACGGTTGAGCAATACCCCATCTTCTTTCGAGAAGCACCAACGTGCTGTTAGATCTCATCTCTCATCTTTTGGATGAGATCAGGACCCATCTAAAGGCTTCAATCCACCATTTTACAGGTGACCTCAGAGATATTAAATGACTAGCAGCAACAATCTGATGAGGTTTTGCCTTGTACAGCAAATGCTTTTAAAAGTACAGATGAACTCCCAACCGCTGTTACAGGTGAAGTAGCAGCTAATCCAGGTCTGCTGAAAGTTTGATGAAGCTGTGTTAATTTATTTTTTATTCCCTTTTCACAAATGTATTACTCTAGCATGGACAGTTATCCAGAGAGTGAAATTAGTTAAATTCAGCACTTTCTCTGTGAAGAAAAGATCTTTCCTGCGAACACTGGCATTTCTGAATCGGTGCTGATTGCACCTGGGAGGGAAGACTCTGACATACAGAGCTCTTAAAAGATTTACTACCCAGGTATCTGTTCTTAGTCCCTTGTGCCATTTTGCTGCTGCAGAGATTACCAGGTGAAAGAGCTAGAGATTCACTTTAAAGGCACAGAGAGATTGGCAGGGTATTTTGCGGGGAGTCCTTTCTGTTTGGATACTGTGGGCTTTCTTCATTTCACCTTCAGGACTCTGCAGGGCTGTTTTGCATTTTCTGCATGCCATAGACTGAAAGAAGGCTAATGGCACAATGTGAGGATCTGAAAAGCTTTTTAAAACTCTTAAAAATAAAATGCCTGTTAGCAAATACTTAACTACTTTTGAAAAACTGGTCAAAACACACCAAGAAAACAAAAGACAATCTCCATTTTATATTCCAGTACTAAATGCATATTGTTTCAATCATCATCAGTAGCAATAGAGACATCATTATTATTACTATTATTGAAATTATTATATTGCCATAATAAATTCTAATTATGTGGAAAAGCTATTATTTATATCAGAACTTCATAAGAAGTAAGCAAAAAAAAGATTTAAATCTACATTCTGATTTAGGAAATTTTGACAGAAATTGTTACTGACACCTGTATAATATGCAAACAATAAAATCAGTGTATTGCAAATATGCACTCCCTGTCTGCAGTTAAACTGTTTTATTCTTAGACATTTAAATACACAGAGGAATTAAGAAACTGGGACTACCAGATTAAACTCCAAGTTGTTTGTTGCTTGCCAATACTATACTCGAATAAAAATATCTAAAAAGTGAAGGGGAGTGAAAACCAAATTTCAGAATGTTATGAAATAAGGAGGAATTCTCACTACATCAGATATATTAGTGATGCTAATCAAGTAGGTAGACTGTGTGTAAGCTGCTGAGAAAATGAAGACTTCCCCACATATATGCATATTCTTTTTTTCTAGAGAGTAAGAAGGCAGAAAACACATATAGTTTTACAGGATTTGTGTTTGTGTTTTATTAGTTCTTTGTTCTGTCATTAGTTTTTAATCTCAAAACACTGCTTTTGCCTTTTTTTAAATGTTTAGACAAAATATACTAACCACGTACTGCTCACTCAGCAGCTACCTACATGTCTGTTTTCCATCCAAGGCGAACACCACAGGGGAAAGCAATGGCAGCGCCACTCTGTGCAGGGAGTTGTGGAACGTGCCACTGGGCCAGCTGCTGCTGCGCAGGCACCACGAGATGTTTGCCCTTTTATCTCATAGCCACTTCTTTCTAAGTGCTAGGAGGTATGTTAGGTCCTATATTCACTCTTACATGTGTATTGTCTTTTTATGCTTTGTGACCACAACCTTAACATTCATACAGAATCACAGGATGGTTGAGGTTGGAAGGGACCTCTAGAGATCATCTAGTCCAACCCCCTGCTCCAGCAGGGACA
>JAVCKT010014652.1:0-12856 GCA_032273925.1 Rhynchotus rufescens
CCTTTTCCTTCCTTCCCCCTAGAAATACACAATCCTAGGGGCCCATTTCTATCGCTGAGCCCAGGTAAGCACAAAACTCTACAGGACTCATCAGAATGACCACACTCGCTTCCCGGAAGAGGCATGCTGTTACAAGAGCATGTTATCCCATGTCATCCGTTCAAATATAGTCAACCACATTTTTAAATACTATCTACATTCTCACTGCCATATTCTGCTTTGAGTGCAGCTCTGAAGAGCGAGTCAAGACAGATGCACCAGAGCATATCGAGGCTCCCTATTCCTTCACTACGAAGAACCTATATATATAAAATACTATACAATTACTGGCCCTCAAAAGAGTTTCACCTATCCCCTTTAACTATGAAACACAGTAAATGAGAGCTTTGAAAATGAACGGGGGCTATAAAGTCACAAAATGCCATTTTGACAATGGTAGATGCATTTCTGTATGCGTTTCTCAGTTTCATGAAGGTGGACTGAAACTAAGTTTTCCTGCTTCAGTTACTTATTACTCAAGAATATATTTTCTTGTATTTCACCAAATTCATATATTATGTAATACAAGTATACCAAGGACATTAGTGAGGCTAAAAGAAAAGCTGTTGCCATCTTCATAGGAAAGACAAATCTAGGCCAAATTATTTTAAAGGACACAGAGGACAAGCAGAACACAAAAACAAAACTGATCTCATGTTACCTGATCAGCCCAAGAACCACACCTCACATGCACCTTTTATTAAAAAAAAAAAGTTGCCAGATGATCAGATGTTGTCCATCGTCACATCACCACAAAAAAAAAACGAAGGAACACAAATAAAATTTCTGGCAAGTGCAAACCTTACGTTGTGAGGAGAACATTTCCAAAACCTACTGACTGGCAGTTTTTCACAGATACTTGAGCCAAATCATCTACTTTGTTTGAAAAACAGAGAACACCCACCAATTCAAATGAAAACTCTTAACGAAGAAAAACAGTAACAATACTGTTTATGGACTTAAACAGCATTCTCATGAGTGGAAAAAAATTCAAATGTGTTTCCTGTTCAAGGGCAGCCTGCTAATTTTAAACCTCTTGCATTGTATTTCACAGTTGCCAAACGATGGAAGGAAAATGGAAAATCTGGTGGTAACTGGGATAAAATATAATGAAAAAAAGCAAAAACTAAACCACTTGAAGCTTCCTGAATTTCAGATAATCTACCATATACGACAGTCAAAAAGAATTAGCTGAAGTTTTTGCTGTAATCTAGGTTTTTCTCCTCAAACACACGAATCACATATCATGGAATAAAATCCACTTCTGTTGTTTTCCTAGAATTTCAGGCACAGCAGGCTTTGTAACGGCCTATCAGTGTTAAGAGACTGTCACATCCTCCTGAACTGCAAAGCATTGCTCAAAGTGATAACTATTAAGGCAGCAGTTCTCAACTTGTCTAGCATCGGCAAAAACGCTGAATACAGCGACATCCAATAGGTCTTGGTTACTATATAAGGTTTTGCACTTCATTTACAGGATTTAGAAGTAGAAAAAATAATCAAAATCTCTAAGTCAGGAAATCTATCTATAGCAGACCTAAAATTCTATATTATCCAGTGGATGAGGTCATCACACTTCTCTCTACTACCTAGGTATGTTCACAGACCAGGAGCACATGTACATACATTTTTTTTAGACTCACTATATACACGCTTGACAGGGGTATGCTCTTTTACTGGCTTGTGTTCATTAGATATATATTCAAACAAAGAATTCCTTGTGGGATCTTTTTAACACATACAAGTAAATGATTATGGTTTTTCACAGCTTCTTCAGCAGCAGCAGCAGAACAGGTTTTATGTTCAGTTTCCCACTGAATTGATTTTTTTAAAAAGGTAGAAACTAGATTTAAGTAATATAATACTTAGTCTGGTTGACCAGTATTGGACTATATGTTTGGACATGGGTAATTCTCTAAAGTTTGTAACACTTCTATTTCGGAGTTGTTTGATGCTTCAAAACTTGTGAACACTGAACCTGGAACTGGCAGGAGAGCTACTTCTTCTCAGCTATCCAGTTGTTTTTAAGCCAGAACGTGAAGAGGAGGGAAGAGAGTGACATTCTCTTTCAGAAGTCCTGGACTAACTGTTAAGTGCATATAAGCAAACTGCTTCTTTTATTACAAGTCAGTGGAATGTTAGTGTTCTTCTGAAACAAGCGCCCTTATTCTACAAAGTCTGAGAAGGACATTTCCTTTAAGTCTTCATTTTCTAAGACCAAGGCTGAGAGTCTGCAGCATTTATGTAGCATTCTGCTGTAGTTATTCACATGATTTATTCAGCCTGGAATGCCTTTCATTCTCGTAGGTTTTCAGTAGTTCCTGATTTCAAAGACTGCTTTACCAAATCCTTGGGGGAAAGAAGTGACCAGCAGACAGGTAACTCTTATCATAGAAGACAAATGGCAAGCAAAGAGACAAAGGACAATCAAATATCGAAGTTAAAAGAAACAGTCTAGACTTCCAAAGGCTGACGATGCTTTTGCAGACAAAGGCAAGACCTTTTTTCTCATTTAGCCTAATTCAGGAAACTTCACTAATTCATGAAACTACTGAAATAAATGTCCAACCTTAACAAACGGTCCCATAAGTCAATAGGGGCTATTTGAGCATATTTTTCCTACTGTCTTTTGGCATGAGGACCATGGTCCTAAAGAATTAACTCAGAAAGCCAAAAGACACTCTTACTTCCAGAACTTCTTTTCCCCCCTCATCCTATTAAAGGACAAGCTTCTTTGAAGTGTTAAGTAGATCTGGGGGTCTGTAAAGATGTGATGATCAAACAAGATGGAGCTACAACCATTGGCGATAGTATCACAATGAAAGATAGATAAGCGACTTAAGAGAGAACAGTGCCCTGCTGTTAAACTACATTTATCAAGAAAAAAAAAACTTTCAAGACTGGGTGTTTTCCAGCAGGAAAACAAATGCACATATACACATTTACAAACAAAACAAAATAATAATAAAAAATCGCAAACTTATTTAAAAATTTCCAGAAATCTTCTATTAGCAAAAAAAAAAAAAAAAAGATTATTGCTGAAAATCCATCACAGTCAGTTTTAGAAGTACACATCTGCAAAAGATGCATTTCTCCACAATATCACAGTTCTTTCTATTGACTCTCATTCCTTTTATCTCCAACTCTATCTGAAGACTCCAAAAAGGCTAAATAAAGAGGTTAAACTGTTTTCTGGAAATTTCCCCCTTCACTTCCATTGTGCAGATTCATCTTTTAATTGCTTCAGAGTAAAAATTTGTTTCCAAGAAAAATTTTGTTCCTTTAGGGGAAAAAAAAAAAAAAAAGAAAAGAAAGATAGATCTCATGTTAACAGCTATTTCCTCTTGGGAAGCTTTTCTAGTCTGGAAATGGCAGAATAGTCTTCCACAATCGGGCAGCTCGCACCTCTCAAGATGGCACATCAAAGAATAAAATGGAGGTTTAAAAGACCAGAACACTAGCAATTCCAGGAGAAGGACAAATGAGACTTGCATGTGTACTCCTTGATGCTGAAATTAAGAACCTGGCCAAACAAGCTCTTTTGATGGGGACAGATATCATGCTAATATCATACTTAGAAAGATGCATTTGGAAATTGGTATTAAATTCTCACTGTATGCCACTTAAGTGTCAGATTATCCATGTGTCATTAAGAGTCTGATTTTTTGAATTCGTTCCAGAATTATTTTCATCATTTCTTAAATATCAAACTAATATTAACAGCACTTTAGTTCTCCTAAAGGACTATGTCAGCAGTTTTTTGACAGACTGCAGGAAGATCTGTTTCGAGAATTTGGAAACTAATTGGCAAGCAGGATTAAAAGTAAATGTCGAAGAAGCTTGCTGTAAACTGAAAAAGTAAGCCCATAGGAACAGCTCAAATAGCCTTAACGTTTGCAAGTGGCTTCAAGAAATAGGATAAGAATGGTTTCCCCTCGTGGAGATGCCCATTGCCTACCATGTAAAACATTTCACATATCACAGCAGATGGTTCCATATAGGCACAAGATGAAGCAGTTGATCAAAAGAGGTATTTTCACAGATTTTCATTCACATCAGACCCAAGTACTGGGCAGGAACTTCAAAGGTCTTTGGTTAAGCACTAAGTATTTATGAGTTATAGTTAAAAGGAATTCAAAGATAATCACATTTGGCTTTGAGATATGGAACTGAGAAGCACCATGTTTTATCCAGATATTTTCCACTAGAAGAACAGCAAGAGGCTATATTTTTTCCTCCAAATCAACCCAGTTCTTTTTATAATGAACTTCTATCTGCTATTCTCCCTTATTGGTGGGGAAGGGGAAGTGGGGAAGACAAGGAAAAATTACTGCCAAAAATGGAATGAGGGAAGGGAAAAGACTGGATAACAAATAAACCTACCTTCATCTCTTCCTTACAGAGGAAAGCATTTCAAGAAGGTACTTTTTGACTCTTCTCTGAAGAATTAGAAACCTACGCGAACAGGTTTTTGGTGATGATTAGCTACCAAGCTACTGACTGCAAGTTGCAAAATGTCAAGAACTGAGATAAGTTTCAGAGAGAAGGAAAGACGTGACCTCAAGGCCACTTAATAAATGAAGATAAGCAGAAGCCAACGGTGCCTCACAGAAAGCAACAGCTATCACAAGCTTTTAGAGGATGAGTGGCTTGAAAAGCAGCATACGAAAGCCAGGGCACTCGGAAGAGGCACACTTCCAACACGAGGCACGTGAACGTGGGATGCCTGTTTCTTCCTGGGAAAGGAGGAACTTTCACGAGGAAAGAAATAACTGTCTTGTGAGCATCGCTGAAGTGAGACTGCTCAGTGCTCACAGGCTGCCCCGAGAGGAACACACCCCTCCTGCGGGGAGGGAACGGGCAAGAGAAAGGAGAACCATCTTCTCGACATGTCCGTGCGTGCGTCCTGGAGAGCCATCTTCACCATGTCCAACTGCGCCTCCAGAAGCCGAGCCAAGACCAGCACTCTCAAGCCCACCCTAATTGCATCCAGCTTTTTCGTCTTTAAAAATAACAGTCTGAAATTCAAGCCAAGTTTGATTTTTTGTTTGGTTGGGGGTTTTCCTCCTTATGTAAAAATAATAATAAAAAAATAAAGGGGCGGGGAGAAGAAAGAATGTAAAAGCCTCCCTGATGCTAAAAATCTCCTCCCCAGCAGCCTCGCTAGTTCAAACCATTCCACAGCCTCCTCCACACCCGCAGGGCTTAGCATGCAGCTGTGTGAGGTGCATAAAGAGCCTGCCTAATGAATAAGATGAAGAAAGGAGAGAGAGAAAAAGGAGGAAAAGGGAAGGAACAACCTTTCTTTTCTCTGCTCTTCCTGGGGATCTGAAAGTTCCTCCTAACAGGCAGGTCTTCTGGGGGCTTAGGGAGAGGGGGAGGCCCCCCCAACACATCGCTGGGCGGCGGCTGCTGCTGCTGCAGTTCGTGTGGCGTGGCGATGCTGCTCCTGCGCTGGCTGCTGCTAGTGATGCTGAGGTTTGGGGGGGCCTTGTCCCCTGCAGCCACAGCAGCGACCAGCAGCGCCTCCCCAGCGCTACCGCTCTCAGAGCGTCCGCCATTTTGTGTGGTGTCCTCGGCGGCTCCAGCGCTCTCCGCGCCGGGGAGGCCCGCGCTGCTGCTCTTCTCCGTCCGTTCAGGCTGCTCCGGCTCCATCTCGTCGCCACTGGGGATCGCGACATCCGCCATGGACTCCTGTGGCCGCGCAGCGAGCGCTCCAGCCCGCGCTTGCTCTTCCTCCCCCACTCTGCAGCCCCGTCCCCCGCTCCATACACCGCCCGCCGCTGGCGCTCCCCCTCCGCCCGCCCGTTTTATGGCAGCCCCGCCTCCCTTTCCCCCCGGCCCCGCTCCCTAACATGGCGGCGGCCCGGCTAGAGCACAGCCCCGCGCAGCCAATCGCTGCGCACCGCAGTTTATAAACCGGCGGGGCGGCGCGGTGGGACGCGGCTCACGGGGACGTGCGCGCGGGTGTGCGGCGCCTCCGGCTGCGGCGAGCGCGGCCCCGCCAGCCCCGTCGCTACTCACCGAGCATGAGGAAGCCTCCCGCGCGGGAAGGCGACGGCAGCGCTCGGCGGGGAAGGCCGCTCCCGTTCAGCGCTGCGTTTTCATGAGGGCGGAGCTGGGCGCGGGGGCAGCCGGTGCTGCTCTCGTGGCTGCTCGTCAGCCCTTCTGAAGTCAGCATTATGAAAAGAATTAAAAGGGCAAAATATTAATCACGCAGGATGAGCCACAGTGCTTGCTAATACACATCCAGTTCCTTGATAGACTAATGACAACTAGAGCAGCACCATTTTGGATAACATTGTGGGCTCTTACTTTTGGTCTTTATCGAGCAATGGATCATAATTTATACCTGGTTGATTGGAAAGAGGTGAAGCAAACTGCCACATATTTTCTGCCTTTGGACAATGTCTCTTAAATGTGCAGAACAGCTCCAATTAAAACAGTAATGAGTTGTTTTTTACAACAAATATGGTGTAAAATAATCAGCTAAAATACAAACAAGCCAACTGTACTTGGTTACACCTTGTTGGCACAGTCTGAAACTGGTAGAAGGCAAGTGTAGACAGTGTGAGTAATAAAGCCTAAAAACCCAACACAGAATGGTTGACTATATCAAAGGTGAATAATTTGGTGTAGCTATTGATAGGGAGCAAGAAAAAAAAAATGGTAAGAGATATAGGAAGCTTTCCTTTTTCACCCATTGCTTTAAAAAATACTACTTGGCTATTGCGCAGTATTACCTTACATGTTAATATAAGCCTAGCATTTCATCTGGAGAGATCATGACAAAAAATGCTAAATTACTAAAGCTGCTACTTGACAAAATCATACAACAGATCTGCATCACTATAGCACTATAACTCTTAAATCTTTATAAAATATAGCACAAATCTCACATTCACAAAACAAAGCTGTACTGAAAAATTACCATGGAAAAAGATCAGTTGAGCACTCCGAAGTAAAAAGTAAAATCTGTCACCTTATAGTTTTTCTAGTTCTGGTTTCCGTGGTTTATGATATTTGCCAAACATTCAGTCATGACTCCCTGGCTTGTACGAAGTGGTTTCCCACCCAAGCACAAAGCAGCTGCAGATCTCTTTGATTCTGAAATCAGATGATATGTAGTACATTAGTACTGTAGATTTCAATCAAAGTAATAGCCACAAAATATGAGACATTTGTATGACAGGATTATATAAAGCACAATGCTTGAGGAGTAAACTTGGGTACTTGCTCCAGGAGTTAACTCAGTGCTTTCTTAGAGAAACAAATGAAGAAACATACAACATTTAGTTTCAGTATACACACACATATATTTCATTAAAATAACTAGGAACTATTATTTCATTTTCAGCAATGATTGATGAATTATTTTTCTTCAATTTCTGAGTGAGGATTTTGAGCAAGGTATTAATGCTGACTAATATTAGGTACCAAGAGGTCAAATACAAGAGAACTGTGTCATTAAACTTCCTCTATAGCCCATGAAGGGAACGGCCCCCTCACAGGGAAAAAAAATCAGAGACAAAAATTAATTTACGTACTCGGGAAGAGCTTTGGTATCTTTGACCTGTGACAGGGAAAATATCCCTAGGCTTTGTCTCTGCAAAGCCACGGATTAGTAGCAGAAATTCACCTCAGAATGCTTTCTAACAAATTTGCAATTCTGAGGTGATATTCTGAAAAGATCTACTTAATCTGAAAATATCTACTTATATTTTGCTGAATTTTATTTTGTAGGTAATAATGTATTTCAAATATTAATTACATTAAGTAATCAAATAATCTCTAAAAATACTTCTATTATTTCCAGTAGATGGCAGCAATAGTATTTAAAAAATGGTATTCATAAATCTATATTAAATATGAAAGCACTGTCCCTTGTGAAACAAAACAAAATGCATTACAAGCTATTCACAAAGAAAATGTTCATCTTATGCAGAAAAGAGTATGCACAAAAAGAGTTAAGAATGTTAAAATCTAACTGACACAAGTATTTTTGGATTCACTATCTTATAAAAAAAATATTTAATTCCTTGCAGTTTGGATGTTTTTTTCTATATTCAATAGCTGGCAAACATATATAGCAGTAGTATATAGAAAGTCTCTCTCTATATATACTAGAAACATCTAAGCTCTGATAACAGACTGAAAGCACTGTTAAGCTAAGCTTCATGTCGGTTATTCTTTCTCCTTAGCAACCAAAATGATTGGCCTTAAGCAGCTTTTCTCCTCCCTCCTGCCATTTTGCTGGCCTAATTTCAATCTTATCTTTTGCTTTTCTGACTGCTTTCCTCATCCTAGTTTCTTGTATGAAAAATAAGTTTCAAGCTGTGCTCTGCTTGCAATGACCTGCAGAACAGGACACTGCTGAAAAGAGGTTTCAACCTCAAATATCAATTTGCCAAGATCTGGAACCCTATGGTCAGAGGAAGCAGATTTTCTTTGATACGCATAAACTCATGTTTTCTGTCTCTATTTTAGATCCTGGGAATCAGGATAGTCTGCCGAGTGCTGGACAATTTCACCATAAAACATCAAATGTATCAAAAAGGTCAATCTATTAAATTTATTTATATTTACAAGTTCTGCTGTATTTCTTGCATCTTTTAACCCCCAGAAATTTTTGCAAAGGCTCAAGAGACCTGGTTTCCACTATTGCAGAGGCACTCCTAGAGCAGTAGTTCTGGGTCAGGCAGGTTACACTGAATAGCAGTCACCACTAACAAATGTCTTCTCTACTTTGGAGTTCAACTTCAGACCCTGGTTTCTGGTAATCAATTCTCTTTTGCTGAACCTCACACTTAAGCGTTCTCAGCATTTGATAGAAGAACTTACCATGTTCCAGGTACAGGTGGTCTTCATCCTGCTACTGTTCTTTTTAGTTCTGAAGACCAAATCTAGAGAACCAAAGACCACAAGGATATTTTCTTTTGCAGGTGGTCTGAAAGGCCCATAAATTCCAGAGACTTTAAGGGGATTCTTTTTGCTAACCTTGCTTGCTCAAGTGACCGTCTGTCCTTTCTCTTTTCCCTCTTGAATCATCAGACCTGTCCAAAGAACAAGACTACCTTTCAATATCTATTCTTATCAGGAATAAAAGAAAAAACAGGTTAGTGAGACTTGTTAAAAAGGTCTCATTAAAATCACCACATCAGACTTTCGGTTTTCTTCTCTTGAGAGAAGGAGGACTCATTCTCCCAAACTGTGACATCTGGGTACCAATAGATTTAGAGGGGCTGCAGCTTCCATGGTGCTCACCTTATTTTGCCATCTCCTGGAGGTGATCTTGGAAGCCCTTGAGAACTCTGGCTATTGCCATTTTGACACACACTATCTGTTCTCTTTTACCTGCCCACAGCACCATTCTTCCACCTGAGACAGTAGTGATCTAAGATCCCTTACAGAACTGAGGTAAAAGCTGCTACAGCATTCACAGAATAACAACAAGCTACTCAATCTGTTACTTCCCAACACATATCTCCAAATATCTTCCTATTTTTATTTTGTATAGTCGCTCCAAATCTGAGAAACCTTTTTCAGTCTATTGTGGTTCCTGGTAGAATCCCTGTCCTTAAAGAACCTCCCTGGATTGTTTCCTGAGCACCCGTGTAACAACCCCTACAACAATGCAAAGAAACCCAAGCAGTACCTTTTTCATGTAACTTGGTAAAAGTCTACAGGGCCTGTCTCAATAGTGGCAGATGGTGGGTAACATGTGAAATCATAAGTAATTCTCTGCCTAAGAGCCACACAGGAGCCTATGCTTCCTGAATGGCTGCCCTATGCATCTGGTTTATCAACACAGCTTCTCAAATTCCAGTCTGCTGACACTAAGGTTACTAATCACAATGATTATTGGTCTCTTTTTCACATGTTTATTCATTGAGCTACTTTTCCTCTCTACTTTTAAACTGATACCTTTTATCATACAACTCCCTTACCACCCCATCTCCTGAATGGGAAAAATCATTAAAACAGATGCTTCTTTAAAGTATTAGAATCTAAGCAAGTCAACAAAATCCAAAATGGAATTGCTATTCTTCAATTGGAAGGCTTATTCCTCAAGATGAATTGGAAAGAAAATCTTTTAAGCTCTACTAAACAAAATCTGTAGCTGTGTGGATCTCAATGATAAAGCAAGACTGAACCAGTTAAACTACAGTGTTTTGAATGTGATGCTCAGCAAGTTGTGAAATAAAAGTCAGTACACGAGAGTAAATTAGATCTGTGAGATTCACTGACTGGTTGTTGGCTTCCTGTAATATCCCCAAAACGCATCATCCTGATATCTTAGAAAAATACATATTTAGCAGAGATTTGAACCGCAAGGAATCAGCATAGGCAAGCTACTGATGGGACACTAATCTTTTGTTCCACCTATTTGTTGAATTAAGCTTATAACATAAGCTTATAACATAAATTAAGCTTATAACATAAAAGTTTGGGAATGTGCTCAATTACCAAATGCAATGACTTATTTCTGCATCATTGTTTTACTGCTAGTAAACTACAGCTAAGTACCTACATCCATCAAAACCAAAACTTGGTCTGGTCACGACTGTTAAGTTTCACTGTGCTCACAGTTTTTGCTCACACTGTGCTCACATATTTTTGCAGTCTTCTTGCACAAACAAACCAAATAAAAAATATCAGAAGTCTTAAGTGATTTATTAAAATGCTTCCAGAAAAGCTTAAGGCTATTATTTTAAAAAAGTCAATACATACATTCTTCTCTTCCCTAGTTGAACACTTTACATGATCTTTTCTCTTTTTAATGATTTTGCTTAACAGGTTCTATGAAAATGTTTCATCATTCAGTACGCTTTCCTACGCCTTTTCTTCTGTAAAATTTTCCTCTCTCGTCTTCACATACTCATTCAGTTCTAAAAATGAAGTAGTTGAAATAAATTACAAAGCCTGAAACAGAAAAGAAAAAAAAACCTTTTCCGAAAAACTATAAATACAGAAATATTTTCTATAGGGTAAAACCAACAAGATTTTTTTTGAAAAATAAAGAAATATAACTCATTTTATATTGTTTACCATGTTGTCACATTGATTTCTGTAACACACATCAGAATATATATATGCAAGATACTTGATATTTACTATTTCCCGTAAACTCATAGAACAAGAAATAAATGTTTTTGGCAATAACTTAACAGTTTTACTACTTGTGTTGTTACAAGTACTTTGCACAGGTTGTCCTGTTTAATATGAAGGATCAATTAAATTTATTACTATATCAGTCTCATTGCTTTCTAAATTACCATTCAGCAGACTGGTAATATTTCTTATATAAGAAATCAAATATTAGCAAAGGATTTCTGAAAAGGGACAGTATATTAAACTGAGCATTTCAGTTTGCATTTTTCACTAATTCCTCATAATGAGTAGATTAAGTCAGACATAGGAAAACACAATGACATTTCCAATTACACACCAGACTGAATGCAAAAAAAAAAAAACCAAACAACTTTAAAGACAAAATTCAACAAAAATATAAGGGTTGTAATAAATTCCAAAGGAAAATCAGTTCCCTTTTTGTTGAAGCCTTCTCTACCTAATCCCATAGGGCATTTGTAGAGCACCATTTAAAGAAAATTGTTTTAAAACTGTAACTGTAAACAGTCATTTACAGAAACTTAATTGTTTTAAAATTACTTTAGTGGTATTGAAACCAAGAGGTCATTGGAGTGCAAAATGCTGAAGAGGGCCTATTCATAAGCAGAAGCTTCCTTAGTTTTTGTTCTTTTGGGGTAATAAAGATATATATGGCACTGAAAGAAAACTAGCAACTCATTTACAAATAGCTAGTATTTGCAGCATTTAATTTAATTCAGTGCTAGCTGTGGCTTTTCAGTTGATTATTTTTAGCATTACGTTCTGTGATGATGGCATCATGCCACCTACTTTAACTGAACAGACTAATGTTGGTTAATGGTTTTTGGTTCAAGTTCTTCATTTTGAAAAATGAACCCCTTTAGAGCCCATGGTTACATGGCCCACCATCTATATTTCTAGCTCATTTAATCCCACAAGAGGTGCATAGGTTACTGAAAGATGTTTTGCTTTATCCCTGCCCTCCCCCCCCCCAAAAAAAATCTTTTTCTTGTAGGCCTTTGTGAAAACTTAGGATTTTGATAGCCATCCTGAAACCCTATATTAAGCCCATGTTATCAGCTGCAACATTAAAGTGCAAATAAAGCACTTTACAAACTACAAAAAAAAAAAAAACCCACTATGTAATGCACAACTAAACAGTAGTTTAGAGATTCTGTTTACAGTAGGACTTTGAGAATAACTGGTCAAGTACCTCTTTCATCCACCTTAGATGTTTACGGAATATAATCACAGGATATGAGCTGCAAGAGACTCCAGCTTACACAGATTGGCAGATACAGTACTACACTCATAGGTACAAATACAAGGAGGACTGCGTTGACACTGTCACAAGGAATATTTCAAAAGTGCTTCTCCAAAGGGTTCCATGTATGGAATGCAAATACTGTACAGGTAAGACATAGGTTTTCTTCCATGAGCTTTAATTTTTGTCAAACATCAGTTTCTAATTGTTTTTCGCTTTCACAAGAGTTTGTCTGTTCCATGTGTTCACAGTCGATGTTGTTCTCACTGGTGTCCATACAACAGTCTGACTCACTGTCTGATTGGTCCATTTGCTCAAGGCTGGTTTCTCCCTGGGATACTCTGCTTCCATTTGGTGACAAAAGAAAATGTGCTTCCAAGTTCTGCACTCTGGCTTTTCCTGCACATGTAACCTTCTCTTTGGCCTGTCGGATACAGTTAAGCC
>JAVCKT010014654.1:0-13124 GCA_032273925.1 Rhynchotus rufescens
ACTGGACTCAGGCGAGCACTTCCTTTGATATCAGTGGGGTGGGTAAAGTGACTCACGCACACGCTAGCACTACTGCCTGTGTCAAAAAATATCCCCCGAAAGTTCACGCTGCGCTTGTGCTCATGAGGATTTGTGCCGGAAACCCAGGGGCTTATCCTGATGACAGGCGCTGCAAGGTGTGCTCGTAGGAGACCTGTTTCCTTCGGGACAAACTCCTGATGGGATGCACAGACATCTCCTTGCAAGACTGATGTCTCCTGTCGCGTTTGGCTGTGCTGGTTGCTGGAGGTCTCTGGTGGATGCCAACCCCAAGGTGCTGGTGGTATCTCGTGCCTGTGCCAGCCGGGCTCCTTCCCAGCACCAGCTCCAAGGGCTTCGAGCGGTGCCTCAGCATGGCAGAGCTCCTCGTGTTGGCTCTTCACTTCCCTCCTGAAACCTAGGCAGGCTCAAGATTAAAGCCCAGGAGGCTTTTAAGAACAGGCTGAAAACTGAAGGCTCTGAGAAACATGCAACGAGGTTAACTGGCAAAGAGAGCCCCCTGCACATGCTCTGCTTTGCTGTGATTTCTGTGAAACAACAGCCACCAGCTGGGAATTCAGTGTCCTGGTTGCACCTGTGAACCTGAACGCCACCCACCTCTTCTCTTCTCACTTCTGTTCCCCAGGGGTCTGGCTTGCAAATGAGGCTAAAGAAACGTCGGCAGGAATTCTTAGCTCTCTCCACAGGCAATGGGCAGGCTTGGACCACCCAAGGGTGGTGCTGAGCCCTCGGAAGCGGCTTCTGCAGTGGGCTGTCCTTTGATGAGCGCTGCAGAGGAAGGGCAGAGGCTCAGTGTCCCTGCACCGAGGTCCCCGGTGCCCGGTCACTCCTCTGCCCCGAGCGCCCTCGGCAGCTCCAGGGCCGCTGAGGAGCAAAGGGAAGTTCCCGCACCTGGATGCATCCCGGGGTGTCTTGGCTCTTGCGGCCACTCCGCAGGAGCAGGTGGTGGGAGGCAGGCAGGGGTGTTTCCCGTGTGTTTCCAGCCTCCCCTGCCGCTCCACACAGTGCAACGGGACTCTCCTGAGGAGGCTCGGGAGCGCTTGCTGTCCCCCTCCGGCTGCACTGGGACACGGCTGAGATCGGGGAGCTCTGTGTGCCCTGGGAGCGGGCAGCACCACCGGCATCCGGGCACAAGCAGCCAGCAAGGTCGATGTGCTGTCACACTGCCAACATCTGGCTAAGTGGGTTCAGCTAGTTCAAGTATATTTATACGAGGGCAGAAATCTCACTGGCACACGGGGCTGAAAGCAGTTCGCGGCCAGCTGGGCGGTGTTTGCCTTTCCCCAGCGCGGCTTGGCCCGTGCCAAGTACAGCTGACACCGAAGCTGCTCTCTCGGGACGCAGAGGCCTTCGGGAGACAGCGCTCCAGAGCCGGCTGAAGTCAAAGGGCCGCTTCCCTTGGAGCCCTTTGCAGCAAGGGATGGAAATGAGGCTTGGCGAGCCTGGCCGTCAGAACGGAACCAGCCGTCCCAGATTGCATTTTGCACAGTGAGTGGTTGTAACAAACTACTGAGAGGAGAATTGCTGGCTCTGGCTGATTCACATGAGTGGCTTGGTGAGCGCCTTTGAATGGCAAGTCAGCCCGAGAAAATATGAAGGTGCTTGCAAACTATTCCAAAACAGAAGGAGTAATGTTTGCCCAAACCGCTGATTCATGGCAATTTCCTCGGCTGCCTGCAGAACAACCACCCCCCTTCCCAACAAACATATAATGCCGTGCTTGCAGCAGCAGCACAAGCCCAGCATGGCCACTGCTCTGCCACATAATTCACTTTGACTGTGGGAGCCATCCTGAAAAAGGATGCTCGAAACTAGCAAGGTGCCTAGATACTTGCTGAAGTAAGACTCAAATTGGGAACAGAGCACACGCACACAAAAAATATAATGACATTCCTGTGGCACCTGCAAAATTACCACAGCACCTAAGCAGGAGCAGCAGCAACATGAGCCCTGTGCGTTCCAGGACCAACCACTGCTCCGGATCAGCTGGAAGTGGGTCACGGAGCTGGTTAGAGTAGCCGATTCATTTTCCTTGTTAGCAGGGTGCATCTTGCTGCATTGCAGCCCCCTCTTCCAAACCAGGCACCCATAGTCCTGGCAGGTGCCAGGGATGGCCTCTCTCATGCCCACCCCTCTCTGCCCACCCCTGCCAAGTGCCCACATCCCTGCGCAGGGAGCTCTGATTTATTTCATTTCTTTTAAATGCTGGATGACGCCCTGCAAGTTGTCGAGCCAACGCAGTGCAGTGATTTTGACCGTAGGCTGTTTGGACAGTCAGATGCCAAACTCAAGCTGGTTTCAGCCCTGGAGCATCGCCGGAGACAGTAACATTGCAAGAGGAACGAGTGGCACGTGCCTGGGCACGAGCGAAGCACCGAGTCGGGACGAGCAGCAGAGCAGCGAGTTCCCGCGGCGCCGCGGCAGGCCCCGCAGCCGCCCGCCAGCTCCAGGCACGGAGCTTCTCGCCGCGTTACCGTCAGCCACAGGGCGCCAGCTCCCAGCCTCCCCTCTCGTCAGCCTCCCCTCTCGTCAGCCTCCCCTCTCCTCCTCTGGCCGAAGCAGCTCGGCGCAGGCTCTGCTGCATCAGCCTGGGCCCCGTCCCTGCCTTGAACAGCACCTACCTGCACGTTCTGGGTGCCTGCTGGACCTTTCGGTGCTGGTCTGGTGTTAAACTGATTTGTTTGCACAGGCTTGAACGCAGGAGAAGGTAAGGAATTCCGATGGCTCATTAGGGATGTGATGTAGCAGAGCCAACGGGCAGATTTGACCCGCGCGCCTTCTGCCCGGCCAGCCCCTGGGCACGATGGCCCAACTGCACCTCCAAAGCAAAAGGAAAGCAACAGGGAGGGAGGTGTTAGGTGAGGAAAAGGACAGAGGGGAGGATGAAATGCTGCAGATGCAGAGAGCAGGGAAGGTGGAAAGGGAAGGCCAGGAGCACTGAGCCATGATCCCTCCTCCATCCTCCGAGAGCCCCACCATCTGCAGGAAAGTGGCTGCTGCCCTTTCCGAAAGGCAGCCCTTCCCACAGCTTGTAGGGGCTCGCCCCATAACGGGCACAACCCCGTTGGCTTCTGAACCTCCGAGACCTTAAAGGGCCTGGCAGAAGGTGGGAGCAGCTAGACCAGCACAGGTTGCTGCAAGGAGGGAAGTGCTGGGGGAGCTGCCAGCACACGTGCCTGAATGCGACAGGAGGACACAGCTCCCCTTCTTGTCCCCGCAGGAATGGCTGATCCCTTCCTCCATCTTCCAGCTCCCTGTGTTCACATAGGGTTGTAGCTGCTACTCCTCTCTTGCTGAGAGCCCTGGGGCAGAAATTATCTTGGTCCTGATGAGAGGCAGCAACAGAGTCACCTTCAGTCACCCGACTCTGTCACCGGACAGGAATAGGGTGATAAAATGGGTGAAGGTCTTGGAGAACAGTGCAAAAACCCCGTGGGATCAGATTTTCCCTTCTTTGCTTCCCTCCACGCCAAGGGTTTGGATGGAGCCTGACCCTGGGGAATATCCGTGGGCCGCTCCGCATGGTTCCCTGGCCTCGCATCCCCACCACGGGCTGCGCGAGCGAGTCCCTCCTGCGCTCCGGCCCCAGCAGAGCCGGCACCGACGGCAAGAGCAGCTTCCCCAGCGCACGAGGAGGCCGAGAGGAGACCGCGCCGCCTCTCCCCATCACGCAAACTGAAACACACGCTTCAGGACGAGGGCAGAGCAGCGCTGTAACCCCCTAATGATCTTGTCTCTAAGCTGCATAAGTAGGACTGGAAATCCCTGGTGATAAATACAGACACGATGCCTGCAAGGTTTCCCCTGAACCATTCATTTTGCTTGATGATGCTTTAAAGAGACATTTAATGAGGATAATCAGATTCAAATCCTCTCCGCTCTTGGGTAGCGGAGCAATTTATTCCCCTTCAAACTCTATTTCCCCCTTCTCACATGAATCATTCTGGGGTTTCCTTTGCTTTTTGCATTGCACCTATTCTGATTTTTTGATGTGGCCATCGCAATCAATATTCACTACATTTAAACTCTTAATTAGTATCAAATCAGACTCACTTTTTACTCATTTCCTCATAATAACACGAAGCCGATCTATGTTTCATTTCTCACTTTGGGGGCAGGGAACACTGCAGCCTGGTTAAAAATTTCTCCTTTACCTGATTAAATCAGAACCACTTAAAGAAGATCCACACGCGTTTCAGCCTTGTAAGAGAGCCGAGCTTTGGGAAGCAGAGGGGAAGGTCTCAATCACACTCAGCATTCAGTGCAGAGCAGATGGTGAACATACCTAGTATATAATTTATAGGGCACCATCACTATGTGTTAGAGCCGTGCAGGGGCTGAACGAAACCACAGCTCAGCGCACAGCAGACTCGGGCAGGTGATATTCCAAGTGAAATTCGGGCAAGAGGTAGAACCGGGTCCATAGGCTGGGAAAAAAAAAAAAAAAAAAAAAGCACAAGCTTCACATTTGATCTCCTTCATTCTCCAGAGCAGACAGCTTAATGCAGCAGCCCGCACACTGGAGGGGGTTACTCCTCCCTACAGACTGGGCAAACTCCATCCATCCCACAAACTTGTGCTCAAACTAGGTCGTTCTTATGCAACATCTGCACACGAGCAGCTCTTCGCCGCTTCCCCAGGAGCAGCCAGGCACAGCAGTGAGCATGAGCAGGCAGGACAGTCCCAGGGCCGAGGCTGGGTTTTGTCTGCATTTCTTCAGGGCTTCGCCTCAGAGCTGGCATGCGACTTGCTGGGTGTTGTGAAGCCTGAGGAGGACAGAAGCCACCCCGGTAGCTCTCTTTTCAGGGTGCCTAAGCGTCCCCAGCCCTTTCCTGTTACCCAAAGACATACATTTGTCATTCAGCACAGCCCAGGAGGGATGCTGGAGAGGTATGAAGGACCTTTAAATGAAAATAAGAGGACACTCTACTCTCAGTGGCCAATCACGTTGTAATGAAGGCACAACAGATTGGAAGAAGACCAAAATAAATACCAGAGAGCAAAAACACTCTCTGCAAAGTGACCTGAAGGCAGCTCTAGGATAGACTTTAAGGTCTCAAGGCTTTCACCCTTTCTCTTTATTACTTAAAATGGGCCTGAGCAGAACCCTGCAGAACACCATGCTCAGACCTTGTGTTTCCAAGTCCAAGATGTACCTGTGCAGAGAAACTGCAGAGAGGCGGCGCTGGCCCAGGGCTTCCCCAGCCCCAACGCCTGTGATTGTCCCCTGCTTCAGCAGGGCACCGTGAGGCACCGAGTCGCCTCGTGGTCCCCCTGCGGGGCTTGAGCACTGATTAATGCCTGCACAAGGCTTTGAAGAGAAGCGCTCCCCTGCAGTAAGAGCTACAGGTTGTTACGTCCTCAGCCGAGCGGACTGCAGCTCTGCCTTCACGTTTGTTAACTCTGGAGGAGTCAGAAAAGAGAACACAGCAAGAGAAAAAAAAAATACCACGTACGTTCACACTTGGAGAATGTCAACACGGCTGTCAAACCGAGGCAAGCAGCCAGCACAGACAGATTCAGGACAATTTTCAGCCAACCAGTGCAGGTGCTGATGGTGTCTCCAAGATCACTGAACCTCAGGAAACACTTGTGCGCTCGGAGAACTCCAGTTCCAGGATGCTGCTGCTCCAGAGGCAGCGCAGCGCCATGGTCCCTGCACCGCGGGACGGCCGCACGGTGGGAGAGGGTTGCTTTTGAGGAAGACAGAAGAGCACAGTGCTCTATTGCCAAAAATGGGAAGAGCTTCTCTAGCCTGCTCAGCTGTGCACGGGCTTTCCGGTGCTCTCCGGTGTGCCTTGCTCCTGCCTGGAAGCCGCTCGGGACAGAGCGGTTGCTTTAGCTGGTCTAAAAGCAACCTGTTGCAGCGCAGAGCAGGCAAGGGCAGCAGCACCCGAGGGCAGCAAGGCAGGGCGATGTGTGCGCCGGGGCCGGGGCGACATTTCCCGGGGGAGGCGGCGGCTCTGGCTTTGTTTTTGTGCTCGCCCCAGCTCGGCTTCCTCTCGCGCCGAGGCCGCAGCTGCAGCCGGCCTGGCGGCGGGCAGGCAGCCCGTGCACATCGAGCCCGGGCTCTGCTCCGCGCGCGAGGGATGCAGGGAGGCGGCAGGCGGGCTAGCCGCTGTCTTTTCCAGCCCCTCGCAGGCGCCGCTCTGTGACAGGCGCTGCTGTGCCAGAATGCCCCGTGCACAGAGCGGCCTCCCTTGGCACGAGGCAAACGAGGGAGAGTGAAGGGATCTGAGCGCCATGGCGCCTAGCAGCTCCTCCAGACGAAGCCCGTGGCCAGGCAAGCGTGGCCAGGCAAGCGTGGCCCAGCACGGGCTAGGAGCCCGCGCTACTCATCTGCGAGGAGCCTAAGCAAGACGCATCACTTCTGGGTTCCTCTGCATCCAGCCTCTCCAAAGAGCAGGTCTTGGCAGCCAAGGCGGCCTCTTCCGTGCACAGCTGACCCGTGGGGATAGCGTCCTGCCTGGCATTGAAAGCACTGCATTAATATTCAACAAGGAGAAACGCCCAGGGACTTGGATCCCTTCCTCCCACAAGCCAATGCAAGGATAAAGCGCCCGTGTGGGGAATTTCAGTACTGCAGAGGGGGGGTTGTCCCAGTTCAGAACAACACTCGGCCACGCTGAAATGCCCCGCGAGAAGGAGCAGAGCCCGGGCTCGGGAGCCTCCGTGGCTGCCGCTGCGCGGTCGGGTGGGCGAGCGGCAGGAAGCAGCCCGCTCCGAAGCCGCTCGGCTGGCAGGCTCCTGTCAAACACTCCTTCATGCTCACCTGAACTCTGGCAAAACCTGAGCTCTTCTCAACAGGACCAAACTGTTTCTTCTGAACGTTTCCAGCCAGTTTGAGACTTGTGACCCAAAGGACCCCGAAACGTGGCAGAAGCATCAATTTGTTCTTCCCGCATCCCTCGGGAGCAAGTGCTTATTCTACAGAAAGTGTAAGCAAGGCATGGAGAACTCCAACACACCCCCCCAGAGTCACACAGGAACTCAACAACGGGGCAAACAGGCCCGGTATTTCTGGCTTCCAACTCTGGGCTGTGCCAACTATTGCTTTCTCTCGCGTATAAATCACTTTTCCCCACCAGTGAAGGACAGCTGGTCACCGAATGGAAAGTGGCAGTTGTTCAACAGCCTACAGCAAAACTGCACACCAGCTTAGGATGGGAAGTGCAGAACACTCAGCACGCAGGGGAAACTGCCAGGGAACGGGGCCAGCTGAGAGGAGACGGAACAGCTGGAACGCGGCCAGAGCACAGCCCGGTGCTCCCACAGAATCAACAGGACAAGTTACAAACTCCAGAGCACAAGAGGAGAGCAGAAACGCCCTCCCTTTCGCTTATGCAGAAGGAAGGCTGCAGCAGAGCGGGTAGCTCGCCAGGTCGCTGTGCAGCGCAGGGCATCCCGGGGCGGCGGGGCGCACTCGAACCCCTTCTTGTGCAGCCCTCCCGAGGCTGCAGGTCTGGGGCAGCTCGCAGAGGATGCAGGAGCTGCAGTGCTCCCCAACCACCCCAGCCCTCCCAACTGCACATCTTGGCAAGCACAGAGGCATAGTTTTAACTGGTCCCCAAAGCAAACGTTGGGGATGGCCTCGAAACAAATCCCCCTACCGCTGGTTTCAAGCCTTGGAGGACACACAAATCTCCCGAGGTAGATTTCTCTCTGATCTACCCCAGGCCAGAGAGATCTTCTATGATCAGCCCTACACCTGTGCAAAGACTCACCCCTGCCAGTACAGACTGAGCGCACTGCCCGTCTCCTTCACGCTTGAGGCTGGTCTGTTTAACTGCTGATGTTGCTAAGCCAGCAGAAACCTTCCCTTGCAAAACCTGGGCTAGCAAAGAGCTACAAACCCCTTAACGCTCACCGTGCTGATGTGTGCTGAAATCACCAACAAGCCATCTCCATGGGCACCTCTAGCAGCTTGGAGATGCAGAATTTTCTTCAAGGGCCCAGGTGGAAAGCAAAAACCTTGGAGACCTTGGAGTCTCATTGTGGTGGCTACGAGACCCCCCCAGTGTCACTGGGCTGTGCCAGAAGGGCAGCACTGCACCTCCGAAAGGTGCTCACAGCAATGCTGCTGCTCTGGGTACTTCTGCAGCAACACAACTGCTTCTACACCGTTTGCTGATGTAAACAGCCGATAAACACAACCCACAAAGTGCTACAATTCAGCCAGCAAAGCTCACGGGTAGTTTTGCTACAGATGGGAGAATTTCCCTTTGCAAACCTTCAGACAGATGGGGGAGTGAGGTAGGGAGATGAAGAGAAAACGAAGAACTCAAACACTTCTGTTTGCCTTCAACCTGCTTGGCAGGTTCTTTAGTGATATCTAAACAGAACGGATCCCGGGTCGCTCCGTTTAATCCACTCCAGGCCTTCCTCGGCTCTCATGCCCATCCAGCTACTACTTGCACAAACATTAGCACTCGCTACTCCATCTAGACAAAATATATCCTCAGCTGCCTTGTCTTCTCTGTTAGGGGCACTGCTATGTCCTGTCTAAACCAAGAGCTGACAGCTCCGAGAGGTATTTACATAGTTGTAGCTGTAGCTTTAGATGTGTCCCAACTACTTTCAGTTGTAAAACATGATGGACCTGAGACACAGTGTCATGGTCTTAGATACGCTCCACTGCCCCTGCCAGTTCTATTAAAGACATTTTTTTTTTTTTAAGAGTAAGAAAAATATTTGCCTCAAGGTAAAGAGAGATGCCTCTCTTAAGGAACTAGATTTCATTTTGTACCAGCTGGGATTCGGCCACCTGTAGGAAGTGCAAACAAACAGTAGCTTTCCTCTTTGAAAGTCCAGGGAAGAAAACAGCACCTGAAATGTACCGGGGGGAAGAAAAATAAATAAATAAAGCCCTATTTGAAGGGCCTGCGGTAGACAGTAGCATTGGTGGATTGATATATATTCTGGATGAAACAAAGGCGGTTTCATTTTCACCACTCTAGAAATCACAGTGAGAGAAATGACTTTTGATACAGAATGGATTTTACTGGAGGCCAAACGTTATTGGACACAACTGGAGAGCAACCCGGGAGGTAAAGCAGGGGTGCAAAGGACAGAGGAATTGCTCGTGTTTTGTTTTACCAGCAGCCCTCCCCCAGCCTGCACCTGCACACGGAGAGCAAATCGAAACCAGTCTATTCTGAACTGCGGGCTCGTTTATTTTGAGGGCCCCAGAGCGTAAGTGCGGCTGAGCCAGCACAACCCACCGAGAGAAACTCGCTTCTCAGCACGATTGCTCCTCTCTGGCAAGCCAGGCCTGGCCAGCGCCGCCAGGACTGCAAAGCTGGCTGAAAGTAGGGCAGGCAGCTCCCCAGCCACGAGGATCCGCACATCTTTTCTCCTCTGGGCCACAGCCAGAGCGCGCAGCCCTTTAGGGTACCCTGACACAGTTGAGTGCTCTAGTGGCTTGGTTGCAGCTCACAAACAAGCTCCCCTTGCTCCCCCTCTTCCAGCACCACTGCGGCTGGAGCCGGGATCCGCGAGTCCTCTGAGCAAGGATCCGGGCTCCGTGCCTCAGCGAGCCCTCTCTGCAAGCTCTGCCAACACTCCCAGTCAACTGAGCCCACAGTGCTGCCTACTGCTTTTCCTGCACACTGGCAGCTGTCAGAAACGAGCTCAGGGGAACAGCACGCTCAGCCACAGCTCTGCACCTAGGAACATTAAAGCAGACTATTAGGGATTAAATAAATTCAACCTGAGGAGGGCTTAACTGATAAGTCTCTAGACTTGGTTCCTACCTGGCATCCAGCTTTGGGCAAGAACCACCTGCACACTCTATTCTGAAGGTGGTTCAACTCAGTTTATATAAAGAGCTGTCTTGGGAAAGCTTTTACCTCCACCGTGTGGCAGAAACAGCGACTGCAGCCCAGCAAGTTGCTGAGCTGGAGTCCAAACGCAGCAAGGACCAGTCTGTCAGGGCAAACAGCATCAAGTGTGCGTGGATTTCAGAGCCCACAGCACACATCTAGGCAGAGTACACAACTACTGGAAATATAATACATTTTATTAAGTTACAATTGCAGAACATATTAGCTTGCATTAAGGCATGAATTAATGCAAGAGGCACCATGTTCTATCTCCAACCAGTGCCAGAGCGCAGAGCTCCATCATTAAGGAAGCTGGAGGGAACTGCCCGATTTGCTGAAGCTTGCTAAGGGTCAGCAGCTTCCACTCTTCTGAATTTTGGCCTATTGAGATTGAAGAAAAGCTATTTTGTGGCTATTTACTTTGAAAGTAGAGACTTATTTCCAATAGTAGCTGCATGTTTCTTCTCCCCTCTACCTGTCTGGGCAAAGATCTGTTATATGCAGGATTGCTCTCATTTGCAGCCCTCTTCATCTCTGACTTTCTTGACTCAGAGACAGTTTAGCTTCTCTGGAGGACTCCTCCTTGGTCTGCATGGATTGACCTGTGGCAAAACAGCCTACAGCTGTCCAGTTCTTGCATGAAGACTTGGGCTGCTTGTTATTTCAGGTCGGAGAGGGGGAACTTTCTTCTTTAAAGATACAAAGAAAGCTAAAGTGCTAAGTTACCCTATTTAGTCCCTTCAACCTTGACGAGGTATCAGGGATAGAAACAGTGAGCCCTTCACTGGGCAGATGCTCCCACAGCTGGATCATTAACTGCCAACTGCTGAAATGTCTAGAAGCTGCAGGACAGCCACCTGGTCACGTTATTTTCTTGGTGGAGAGACAGCAAGTTTGGCAGGGGTTTTGCATTAGTCCAAGGTGCTATATTTCAGGCCAAGGAAGCAGAAGCCTGGTGTCTCCTCTAGCAGTTTTGGGCTGCTGAAACTCAGGTACTCAACCATGATGTGCAGCACTTGAGGCAGTGATCGGTTCTTCTTTTGATATGTTCTCAGTAAAACATACAGTTTCTGGCCACTGGTAAACTGGGTGAAATCCAAACTTCAGTATAAAATTAGATTCAGATGTAACAATGGGATCCCCAGGTCAAGCTATCCTCCCTGCAGTGCCCCTGCCTTGTTCACTGAACAGGAATCAAGATTTTCTTGGCAGATTAATGACTAGGAACAGCTCTAGATGAGTGATCATAAAACAGGCAAGAAAAAAAAAAACTGAAATGTTTCTAGCTTGAATGCCTGAACATGAAGAACCAATGAACATGGCTGCATTTTTACAATTCAAGGTTGTTCATCCTCAGAGTTCCTCATCAACGATCCAAAGGACAAGGCAGAAACCCCTGGTATGTGACCGGCACAGATCTGCAACATCCGGAGTAGTCGCTGTGCGGTGGCAACTCGTATCCCTTCCAACTGGAAACAAAAATAAAGAAACTATTAAAAAAAATCTGACAGCATTAAACCCAGCAGTAAATATGTTCCAGGATTGCTAGATACAGACATCCCCTCAAACAAGGCAATTTACTGGCTTAATGTTCAAGGAGAACAGTTATACCAGCTGAAAGAGCCCAAGAAAGTTTTGGGTGCCCAACGTGACTCAGGTTTGCTGAGAGGGAGGAGGGCAAGCAAAAGGATTGCCAAAAAGCACAAAAACTATCTGCTGGTGAGGGACGAGGTGCCTCAGGGAGGTATAACGAGTCCACAGAAAAGTGAAGTGCACTCCCCTGAGTGACAAGCTCTCCTCTCAGCCTTTCAAAGTAAAGGGTAACTGAGAAGAGTGGCGTATCAGACTGCAAATCTGTGAAGCATGAAAGCCCAGGTAACAGGAAGTGTGGTGTGCAGCCTGTGAAACAGTCACATGACAGACAACAGCTCGAGGGTTCCCAGAAAGAAGAGAGAATGTTTTTAGGAGTAAACACACCAAGGCTTTGCATGCTTTGCTAAATTAGGATGGCTTGGCTTTTATAGAGACTTTGAAGTAACACACAGGAAGTTACAAACAATCTAGAAAACTCATTTCAAGGTCAGCCAGATCTTAAGCCTGTCCTGTTCTTGTAGAAAAGAATCAGGTCTCTGAAACTCTAGCATAATCATCATGCTAAGAATCAGACAGCGAGAAAATCCACTAATTTCTTGAGACACCAAGTATGCACGTTACCTCCAGCTCGCAGTACAGCACAGGACTGCAGTAGACATCTCTCAGTTTCCAGACGGCATTTGTCTCTACGCTGCAGTAATTTACCCTGCCAACTGCAGAAAAGGTTTTTTTCCACATTACAAAACCCATAATCAACACTCAGTGAAGAGAAATTCCACATCCACATAACGATCCTAGCAAACACGAGGGTTAGTTTTTGAAAGCAGCACATTTGGTAGGACAGCAATAAGCAGTACAGACTGAATGGTACAAGATTAGCACTGGGCATTAGCACAACAGTCTCAATAATAGCGATGGCAGGAATAGTATCACCACATTAATGAGTACTGCAGTGTTATTAACATTTTGGGTAAGGGAGCCTTACAATGTGATAGGGGCAAAATCTTCCTCTTGTCAATTAATCAGAAGCCCTCCTGTCTCATGTAGCATCACTGGGTGTTCCTATCTCCAGGACTTCACCTCATTGCAAGAGCCATAGCACAAGGTAGTGCTGAGACTTTCCTTTCCCACCCCAAAAGCAGCCTTCCTACAACTCTAAAAATCCAGGGACACAGCAGCTCTGCTCCAACACATGGTAGTGTAGGTTGGTCCCTCCAGTTCCTCATAGCTGAGCCTGGGAGGCTGTAGAGATCTGCATCTTCTTTGCTCAGAAGCAAGGGAGAGGAAAATATTAGAGGCACAACAAGAGCAGACAGCACGCAGCAGGGATACCAATCATATATTAAAAATACACTTAATAGCTTCCATAAAAATTCTCCATTTGGATTCATTTTATTACCATGGCATCATATGCTCCTCACTGTTAACTGAGACTATCATTAAGACAGATCTGCAATAACAGACATGAACAGACTTCTGCAGTGCCACAGAAAATCAATAACACAATTCATATCTAGAGAATTAGAGATGGAGAACAGAGGCAACTAGAAGCAAAAAAAAAAAAACCCACGCTTTTTTAACCTATGGTTTTAAAAAAAAATGAATTTAGGTATAATTTAAACAAAGCTTTGGACAAAATTGTTGCTCAGCTTTGTTTAATATAAAAACTGT
>JAVCKT010014656.1:0-26832 GCA_032273925.1 Rhynchotus rufescens
ATCTCTTCTTATCCCACTCTTTCAGGGAATTAAGATACATAGAAAAGTGTACTCTAAGTAACAAAAGTTGCTTCGTAACCTGAAAGTAATTTTTGATTTTGAGTGCATTTTTCAGTTTCTCACTCCGTCTCCATCACAGTATCTGGGAGCACTTACAAATCAGTTAAAAACATTATACCATATCAGATATCAACAAAAATAAGTTCTTCTCACCTATCTCTATCCATGCTCCAGATCTCAACTTCCCTAAGCAGATTTATCAGGAAAGTTCTGAATAAATAGCTGGGCTTGCTGGATGCCTTCAAGGGTACTGCAGTTTGTCTTTGCCAAACCATAAGACAAGCAAGTTGTTGCATTAGCTGAAGATCCTGATTAGGAAATGTCTTCATCCACAAAGGGATGTGTCAACCCCACCCTCACACGCATAAGTTCATATCAGTTAGATGCAAGATGGAAGTTGATCTCAACATCTTCAGAGATGAAAGGAGGGAGAGAGGCAGCATCCAAACCATGCTGGGATTGAGAGTGCTCCAAAATGGAATTTGGATTTCATTGCAACTGGAAACACACTGGGAACCAGTTAAGCTTGCTTAGCGATAGGGCAATTAATGACTGTTTCCATAATATCCCCTGGAGGTGATATCTACTGCCCAGTTTAATCTATATTATTTCACTTGAAGTACACTGCAGTCTAATGCCATGTTATAATATTTGTTGAACTTCTTAATACTCAGTCTCTTCTTGAAGGAACTATATGTCTGGCTACTACATAATGCATAGACTTCTTATACCTCCCCAGCCCTTGAAATTTCCTATAACATTAAATTCACATATATACACTTTGCTTACAGATTTTAGAACCCTATTTTCTCTCTAATGTCATGAAATTCGTGACCTTGTAGATGCAGAAGTTTATATCTAATTCTGGTTTTTCTCTTTTGTAAGGGAATATTTGTAAGCTGGAATATTGTGTGCTGACTGCCATGGACCGGGAGGACTGGTTGCTGAGGTTAGGATATATATTTAATCTTTTTTTTGTCACTATTTGTTTTAAAAGTGTTTTTCCTGTTTACATAAATTAAGGATCTGGATTTTGGTGTCCAGCTCAACCAAGGAGGACTTCTATACCATGAAAGAGTTGGTCCTGTCAGGATATCCAGCTGAATAGAGAACCCAAAGTGCCAGAAATCATGTCTGAATCCCTGTTTTGAGGAAATTTCAACAAGTATTTTTGATATGTGTCATAAAAGTAGTCAACGCCAACTCCAAATCTTCTAAAATCCTTCTACTGCACTCAACACTTTTGGCAATAAATTATTTTTTCTTTAAACTATCGCACTTAAAATGAAACTGTGACACCAGTTATTTCTCATTCCCTCTCAGAAAGCGTGTAAGGATAGGGTTCACCTGGAGGGTTCCATCCTTGGCTGATGGAAAAAATGCCATTAAAATTGGCTGTAGCTGCACTGTGTGGTTGTAGGTTTGGCCAAGTGACATGTTGGGTGCTCAGAGTATATCCTTTGAAGCTCAAGCTCTGACAAGGTGACTGGTAGAACCTGAAGACTGAGTGTCATTTCTGTCTGCAGAAGCTCAGCAGCCAGCGGTACTTTTGATCAGATGAATTCCTCCTACTGGGAAGAAGGGCAACGTAGGCTGGGGCTTTCATTTCATTTCAATTTGCTTTAGCAGAGATTTATAATTATTATAAGAAATGATTTTATAATGCAATGCGGTGTTGTCAGAGTAGGTTAGCTTTATGACCTGCTTTAAAAAAATAAATGCTGCTTTAATTAAAACAAAACCTAGGAGAGAAGTAGAGTCTTGTACCAACATGTTGCTGTCAGCACCCTGCTAACTGTCTGGATTGAACTGTAAGTCTCTGCTCAAAGATACCAGTGCCAAAACAAAAGCTCATGGCACATTTAAAGCTACCAGTGGCTTATTTTTAATTTGTATCTGAACTTGGTATTGCTGGAGATTTTCTAATAAAAATTATAATGACTGTTGAGAATCGGAACACTAATGAACAGCAATCCTTAGTAGGATGTCAAGTTTTACAGAAGCATAGTTGGATGCATTAATAAACCTGACTTTCTTCTTGCTTAACAGCAGTGCATTTCCATTACCTGAAATGGAGTCACTTTTGGTTTAACCTAGTACGAGATCAGAATCAGACTCATTAAATTTAGCCTTCAAGCTGCCGTCTTTCATGAGGTAAAAGATGATTTTACTTCTACATAATGGATGTCACAGAGCTCATCTTCAGTGCATGCTCACCCTGCTCGTAATTTTCTGTATTTGCATTACCTGACATGTGAGACAATATTAATGCTATATCACCCTGAAGTCTCTTTGACATCAGCAAATAGAACCACCATGAAAACCAGAGACTTCCTAGTGTGCAGGCACCACACAAAGCCCACTTTTCACCCTTCTGTCTCCTTCACAAGGTCACTTGTATTCAACTGACAGCTTAACTGTGTTAGTGTTACTCTATCAGAATTCTTTTTGTCTTAGGGCCCATCATGCATCAAGATCTGAAGAGCTGTTGCATGTCTGAAACTGCCTGGCTTGTCTGGATCAACGTATAATATTTTGAGGACGTAAATTCTGGCTTGTATCCAAGTAAGATTTTGATTTCAACGTTATTCATCTTATTAATTTATTTCTGATTAACCTCAGAGTAAGCGAATTATGTAGCCCATAAGCTAAACTTCAAGATAGGTGTTTATTTTTGAAGTAATTCTGTTATTTTTATTAAAATGTTTTCATAAGATCCCTCTCTGCTTGCTATTAGATCATGTATGAAAGTGCAATGGTAAAACTAACTCTGGGTCACTAGTGAATGATATGTACCCAGGACAACATGTGATAGTTTCTCGGTGAAGAGCAAGATCCAGGAACAAGAGCAGGAGATGCAGATTGATTCCGTGGCTCCAGCCCTCATTGTGATATATTTGCTTGGATCCATGAAGTCCAGTAGCTGCAATAGGGCTCAAGAAAGGATTCTGCAGTAGCTGTCAATACTAAAAGATTAAGACTGCACATGATGATGTAAAGCCACATATTTGAAGGATGATTGATAGACCTGTGTATTTGAGGATGATTTATAGTAAATGAAACATTTTCTTCAAGAAATTACTTAAAAAAATCTACAGAATACTCAGGTAAAAATAGAGGGGAAAAAGTTTAGGATATAGTTCCTAAGTTAGCTGTCTTTGAGGAAAAACAGATTTTTTTAGAAAAGATATTTCTTCAGATGAGTTTGTCTACTCTTAAGATTACAAGCAAGCAGCTTCAGAAATTTTAAAACCTGCCTTAGAACTGCTATACTAAAATCTTTCTTTCTTTCAAGGTGGATGCCACTAAAATCTCATGCTGCCTGGTATGCGTTGAGCAACACTTATTTCCGTGCCAGCTTGGAGTTTGATGCAAAAAATGTCCTAAATAATGTTCCATTAAAGAACTCGTAAATCATTCCTCCTAAACATGTTCTGAGTCTTGGAAAGTTATGAGACATCAACAGCCATAAGCTCCTGAGAACTTTTCCAGAAAACAGGTATGATTTATAAAATATATTTGTTACCATTTCTCTCTCACATTAGTACGTGTCTGGTCATAAAGGTAGATTTTGAAAAGCATTCTTCCTTTTCAAGAGGAGAGATCAGCCTACAATGTCTTAATCTCTCACTTGTGTTGCTTGTGGCTTTGGATGCCTCTTGGCTAGGAGCCATCTTTCTGTTCTGTGTTATTTTGGTGAGCACTGATTCACAACTATATTTCATAGACACCATCACATGGTGAATAGTAATGACGAGCATAATAATTCTGCATATCACCTGAGGCATTAAAACCAGTCGGGGAGATGCAAAAGTTGGTTCAAATAACTTCTGAAATGCTTCTCCAATACTTTTTCCAAAGCTACATGTCTATGATGGGATTATAATTGTAAAATCCTATCAAGGTCCATTTAGAATGGCTTTGTATGCCCATTAGAGTACACGCTGTCACGGAGCACATCACATCTGCTACAGGAATGTGCCTGGTATTCCTCTCACTCTTATTAGCTCATTAAAACATTAAAAAAAATCTTCTCTATATCAGAGAAGTTCTTGGCTTGTCAGTCAACTTTACTGTGGATGACAGGGCAGATGTCCAAGTACAAAAAATAGTGAGGTTTAAGATACAGCACGTTTGGTAATGCTGTCCATGGCTATACACATATATATTGTATGGTTATTATGCTGCTATTTGACTAAGGGTTGAACTCCCAGCTTCCCAGTTTAAATTTAATTCTTTTTTCACACCCTTTGCATATAAACACATAATTTACCTTCCTTTTGATATAAGTGTATGTAAGCATTCAGTGGAAGTATGATGCTTGACATTAGATCGACCCAAAAAGTGTATGTAATGTAAGATCAGTAGTAGCCTTAACAGGTTAGTTTGGATTTTGCCTGAGTCTTACCTGAGTTCAGTCTTACCTGACTCCCTTTAAATAGCAGATAGGTGGTGAGCTTCAAGAGCATCTGGAGCTTCAACAGATGCTTTTATTGTTGGGCCACAGACCTGTACAATTTTCCTCAATGGTGCAGAGATCTGAGGAAATGAGAGAATAAACTGTTTTTAGGGCCTACGGAAATATCTCTGAGAAGTGTATGCTAAATGAGAATATATAGACTTTAAGTAAGTAAGTAATCTCAATTTCTGTGTTGATCTATGCTGAATTCAATTTCTTATAAATATGCTAAAAAAAAAAAAAGGATATATTTTCAAGGCTGTGGGGTGTATTCCCCTCATAGCAGTCAGTCTGAGCTATACTGCTCGGTAGTTAACAGTATTGTAGAAAGTGGAGGAGAAAGGAGGAGGAAAAAGCCTTTTTGTGTCAGGTAAACATTGTGCCTCCATTTTGCCTTGAAAAAATGCTCAGATTTGAAAATCTCAGACAGCTGAATTAGTTTCCATTATATAAAATCAGTTAAGCATCTCTTTGCAATTAGAGAGATACAAGGAAGGGCAAGGAAGTACTTTTTCTTCAAATTTTCACAAATCAAAATGTCTCCCCATTATCTCTTTGGATAAATCCAACGCGAGGTATCAAAGAAATTTCCCCATAGAGCTCAATGCCTCTGTCTGTAATGAAGTACAAAGGGAAACAACTGCTAACACGTGTAGACTTTGTACTGCGCCAACGACTTTTCCTGTATTAGCAAAGCAGACTGCTAATATGACATGATGGGACATTACTAATGCAACAGAGTGTAGCTAATGCAAACAAAATACATTGGAGTGCCTACTTGAACAGAATAGAGAATTTGTTTGTCTGGGACCCAGAAAATCAAATCCCTCAGAAATAAATCTCAGGGATAATTCAATAAACAAATCAAGCCCCAAAGATGCACCGAGCAGCTTGTGGACACTGGAGGAAAGCAGATGTCCACCCACCTAAATCCCACGCTGGTCTTTGAAGGGAGTTGGGTGCTTGCCTGTCCTTGGTACTCTGGAAAATCTCCTCCTGTATAAATAATGAATGATGCTGTTTTGCATTGACATAATAACTAAGTGTATGTGGTTATCAATTAAGTCTGTAAAACTGCTACTCACGCTGGGAGCTTTGCTGTCATTGAATCCAAGGCTATATGTTCATAGCAAGTGCATCTCTGAGAACTAGCTAGATATAATTTCTCTTAAAAAAAAGAAAAGTAGCAGTGGTTTTTTATTTTTTGGCTTCTCTTCCCTCTTCTCCCTCCTCTTAATGACAGTATTGTCGGTGGTAAATGGATAGACCTGAGCAAATTAGAGAATCCTATCCCTATTTTCAGCTGAGGGTAATATCTCCCACGGCCAAGGGCCTGCTTAGACTTTAATGCATTCCACTCCAAAGACCATCTATTAAACAGAATACTTGTGTACTCTGGTGCAACCTGAAGGGCTGTGGGCTTCAGTGGGAGCTGCTTTGCAGCCGGCAGCAACTAGTCGCAATTTGTTATTAAAACTGCAGCTCCCCACTGCTGGCTGCTGCTGACTACCGTGAGGCTGCATTCAGCTCAAGAAACGCAGAGAAAGCAGAATCTGAGAATATTCCCAAGCTCACCTTTTAATGAAGGCATATGGCATTCAGGATATTGTTATTCGGGTAGTAATTGGCAACAGCGTACACATATTTATGGTACCGCTCATCGTGCTTAGGAAATTTTGGAATTGCTCCCTTTTTATGGGCCATAAACATGCACCTAAGGTAAAGGTACATAGCAGACATAAAGAAACATGAATAAGTCTTTCTAATTATACCTATATATTTATGTACACACACACAAAGCCATCAGGCAAGGGGAATATATATATTTTCATTGTAATTACTGAACTAGAGTGTAAACTGTGCTGTAAATAGTTTCAAATAAGTCTAAATGAGTAAATTTAATTTGTAATTGTCAAATGATAAAAACAAATACGATGTTATGACACTGTTCCTAGGTATGTTGGGCCGTATATGACCATAAAGAGGATGGTCTGCAATATTTGCAATTAGCTTTTGAACTTGATTCAACATTTGCAGTAAAATTGGAGCTTGGCAAAAAGTATAGATTCAGAGCAGAAAGAAAAGGACATCGTTCTATATGCCTTTTTCTGTTGGAAAGATACAAAAGTGATTATTTTCATTTTATTTTTTACTGATGGAAAACATGGAATTTCTAATTCATTCATCCTTGCAACAAGATGTGAGCATTTAGGTTGTATCCTTCCTAGGGAAAGCTTCTATTCTAATCTGCAATAGCAGAATTCAACTCCTACTGCTATAACCAGAGTTATCCATATGGAGATTCCTATTCCATTTCTATTCCAGAATAAAAATATATATTTTTTCAGTTCAATTATATAGACTAACTGAGAAATAAGAGCTCTTAGGGCAGAATAAAAATTCCACATGGAAAGATATTGAACAACAGTGGCTTAAATCCACAGACTTAACATTTCTGCGGCCGAGAAGATGTGTCCCTCTGAGAGAGGGCTCATTAAAAGCAAAATATTACTTCAGAGGGGTGGTATAAAAGAAAATTGCTTGTGTTTCTATTTATTGGTACTGAAAAGGTAGCTATTTTGAACCAATTAATGAAAATACCAATATATATGTATATATAAAAATATATATATGTTTCTTTGTTCCAAAATTACCAAAACTCACCTGTTTATTTAAGCAGAGACTTTTTGGATGTTTCTCAGTTCCACAGTGGGGTTCTCAGCTGAGTTCTAAGCAATATCCACATTCTCTATATGCCAGTTAAAGATGTAAATACTGATTTTGCTAATGATCTGCAGCTGCTGACCTTGTAATTTTTGTACTCTGTGTTTTGAAGCGGGTATCCAAGCGCCTTCACCGTCTTGCTCCAAAACCCCAAATTGTAGTACTTTTGCCCCATGTCAATAGTTGAAATATAATTCTTGCAAAGACCACCCTAGTGAGTCAGGATTTTGTACTTTTCTATTAGAACCACAATTCCCCTTTATTTTTCTGCTTAGACATCTGGTGTTGCAGGTAGGGTACTTTGGCTCACAGCATCTGGGCTGAGAAATGTTCTCTCTCCTTGGAGTCCCAGCTACTTCAGAAAAAATCCTTCAGAAACCATTTATCAGAACACACTGAAATGTTCAGTGAAATTTACTGTGAACCCCCCCTCTTTCCCTACGAACACTCTTGCCCCAGCCTCGTTCCAACAGAGCAGTTGTTAACAAATTGGTTAATTAGCAGTGCTTTGCTGAGGTTTGCTGTTCTGAAACAGGGATAGTCAACTCCATTCATACACGATTGGAAATGACCTTAACCAGTGTTCAAAATTAAAATGGGGTTTGTCCTGAAATTTAAAAATCAGGCAATTATTTCTTCAAGTTACTGGCTCTCAGCATCTGTACTCATGCTTCTGGATTGCTGGACATCCTTTGCTGGCAGAAAGAGAAAATGAAGAATTTTATCAATAATGCATTAGCTTGCAGCACGGAAGGTCTGCTTCAATCCCTGACTCTGTCATTAATTTTACTCATAATCTTAGGACAGTTCAATCATCTCCCTGTAAAACTGGAGCAATGTTACTTCATTTCCTGCATTTTAAGATGCCTCATTCACTTAGCTGTGAAGATTCTTTGTTTTGTTTTGTGAGGACCATTTTTGTAAGCCTGGGCAGGACTGTAGTCTTATTAGCATCAAGAAAGTCTAAGATAACATGATAATATTCATAAAAGTAAATTAGGGATGTAATGAAGACATACCAAACAGAAGAGACTCTTGCAACATTTCTGTCATCAAACTGAGACCAAAAATTCCAGAAATCCCGTGAAGCCACTTGTTCTCCTCATTTTTCTAGTTGAATTTTTCAGACTAGTGACATTTCAATTGTTTGGGAAACGCTGGAGAAGTATCCAGACTTTTGGTTGCTGACTGGAAACATCCAAGCTTTCTGAGGTTTCTCTATCATTGACATAAACCATGGTCTGTGGCTTTCAACAATAACATTTGCACTGATTTTAGCAATTCAAATCCAGATGCAGCAACTGAGCTTGGAAAAACATATGAGCCACAGACCACTTCTGTCTATCAGAATGTGGAATCATTTATGGTAAATAGCTCTCTACCAGCATGGACAACCCATTTTTCTTATGGCTTCTCTGATGTACACAAAAAAAAAAGTCAGTACAGTGAGTGACCATATGTATATACAGTCCAGAATATTTGCTTTGAAATACCGCACTTACATATATCTAGCTGAGCTGAACTTGAGCATGGAGCTAAGTGCTCTTTTGCAGAAAAAGAAAAGCTCACTTAAGCATTAGACCCACAATGGGTGAAAATGCTCAGAAAATGCATTAGCCTCTTCCAAAAATGTTGGAAGAAAAATGTTGGAAATGCAAGAGAGCAATTCGTAGAGACATGGTGAGTGTACTATTTTCAAGGTATGCAGGTATCTAGACTCACTTGGATGTAATGGCATGTGTGTCCCTGGGATGTGGGACAGGTCCTAGAGCATGGGGACTGTGTGCAGACCACTGTCAGCCTCTACTGGCAGGTGTCAGAGTTGCCCAGCTAAGTGTCAAAGGCCTAACCCTCCTGTTCCAGTGTCAGGAATCAGCAGATGTTCGATGTGGAAGGGCAGAATAGACCGTACGTCTCACCAGTGCATCCATGATCGCCAAGAGTCTCGGAGCGTGAGATAACACTGAGGGCTGTAAGGGAAAAGATGATCATAATAGACTTAATTGAAGCTTTGATCCCACTTTATGAACAAGAGACAATTCACACTGCTGCACCAGAAGCAACTCGTGCCAGGGAGCTGAAGGCAGATATTCAATTTGAAGCATTACTTCCCAAGGGAATATTCTGCACAGAGTGAGATCCAGAATGGGAAAATTCAGTGGGAGCTGGGTTTTCTTTGGGGGAGTTCTATGGGGAGTTTGTTTTGGTAGCCGGTTTCCTAATGGAAAGATAGCTTCATCCTTAAATCTCAAGTGATTTCTGCCATTTCAGAGCAATTTGCACCTACAGGGCATCAGCAAATTAAGTCCGATTGCACCACTGTCATGCAGGGAAGTATTGGGTACACTGGAGCATGGAGAGACTGGCTTATAGAATGACATATTTAAGGAGCGGAAATAAAAATTTAAGAGTCCCAACTCCCAGTCGCCTGCTGTAATCACTGTACCTTGTTTTTTAATACTCTTCCAGTGCTGGAAATAAATGAATTATTTAGGTTCTGCCTGACCATTTTTCTCTCTCCTTTTTTAGCATTTCATGTCTCAGCTTTAATTCATTCCGAGTATTTTTTTCCATTTTAGTTTCTAGCAATAACATTATTAAATTTCATGTCTGCTTCCCTTTTTATTTCCATCTTTCACCAAAAAGATATAAAGTGAAATGAATCCAAATGAGAGAGCTTTTCTCTTCAAACCGCTCTCGGTATCATCGTTTCCTTAATTAAGTAATTGAAGCTCTCCCAACACACACAACGTCATTCAATCTTCTGCGGTCTCTCATATATGCTGGCACTTAGATTTGTTCCTATAGGAGACTGTTTTTCCAGTTCATTGGTCTCTTCTGCATTTCTTCCAATAAACTCTCAGGCCCTCCTGGTACCCCATGTCATACACACAGTGTGGATTTAGAACATAAAGAGAAAATTACTTGTATATTATTCACAAGGCTCTTTCTCCTGGATATTATACTGGGACCGTTTCTACAGTTCTTCCTTACTTGCATTTCTGGCTGAGCAGTTGTATTCCTTGCTTTAGTTTTGTAGATATGCCCACGTTTTCTTCTTTTGAAGTGTTTTACCCCATTAGTAACAGAGTTCCTCCTTTGACATCCTGGGCTGTCCAGTCCTCTTCTGCTGTGTCTTTCTTGAACAGTTAGTATCTTTCCTGGGTTCTGGAATGACATTTGTCTTTGCTGGAAATCTTGGCCAAAAAACTTTCTGGAATAGAAATGTATCTTCAAAGGATGAACAACACATACCCAGTGCTAAGATTCAGCAAATATCAATCCTCATGAAAAAAAATTCTCCAGAAAAATCTCATGGCCCAGCTATTTTTCCAGAACGGTTAGTGACCCATGACTCTAGTTCTTGTTGATAGCTGTGATCCCACTAATCTAGTTATATGCTCAATGCACCCAATATAATATAGTAATGGCTGTAGCTATTGGAGGTTACAGTATAAATTTTCTGCTGAAAGTTTTTTCAGCGGATAACTGAGATTCTGTTTCACTAAATTTTTCAGGGAAAGGATCCCCTCAGGAACCTAGAAGATATTTGGATGAGGTTGGATGTGCGGGAAGAGAGGCCAATACTCCGCATTCCTTCTCCTCTTCTAGGGAGCGTGGGTTGGTCTCTTCCCTTCTCCTTCCATTGCCACCCTTGCAATGCCAAATCTGCTGAGGCTTGAGGGAGTTAATTCAGGAATTGCCTTCTCCTCTGAAAACCTAGGATGATGAAGAAGGAGATCTTCAAACTTAAGAAGAGGGTTAAAGAAGTCTGAGAGCTGCAGAGGTCGAACAGGAGGTAGGGAATAGGACTGTACCATGGGTATGGGTGAAGTGGGGCAGCTGGTGGTGGAGCTAAGCAATGGCTGGAACTGATTTGAGGCTTTCTGAGTTAGAATTTGGGAGAACTAGTTCAAACCATAATTAATGAGTGAGGATTTTGTGACATTGGCAGGAACTTACTCCAGTCTTGTTGATTGCCTAGAGTTTTGCAGCACGGATCTGTCCTTTGCATGCAGAGCACCTGCAGCCTGTGGATCCTTTGCATGCAGAGCACCTGCAAGACCAACCTGTGGCAGTTCGGCTCGTCAGGCAACTGCAGAGCAAGTGGCCTGCTGACTTACAGCCACTAAAGCAGAGGAATTTCCCCATCGATCTGGAGAAGCACTTGAGAGAATGGGAATAACAGGGCAATAAAGATTGCAATATATCATCAGAGTCGGCTGCTGGCCTGTATAGATCAGAGCTGCATTAGGATCATTACATCCTGCTGGAGACTTCTATGGAGAGAGTAAGCCAGCTTGAGGAAGAGGAGGAGCTGTTGATAAAGAAACAAACCCAAACTAATTGAAGAGAGAAGAAAAAAAAAAATAAAACCGAAAACCAGCATGACAAAATTTCCTTTGCCAGCCAAGACAAATGCCTTTGAAAGCCCACAGCAAGCTGCTGTCAGTGAAATGTGAACACTGGTTAAAGCAAACTATTTCACTATTGCATCCCTCCCCTCATTCCCCCAAGCACACACACCCAGTTTCTGGAATGAGTTACACGAAAAGAAAGGGAAAGACAACCAGAAAACAGAGAAGAAACAAACAAACCAAAAGCAGGACTCCTCTTTCTGCAGAAATCCATTTCTACCAGCTGAGATTTGGCCCAACAAATATTCAGCTTTTCAGGATACCAGTTAGTCCCCTGGGGACTTCTTTCTTTCTGTGTCCCTGTGTGTCACTGGGATGGTCTGAAACCTCTCCTGTTCAGCAGATCTGCCAATAACCTGTAGAGGAGCCAAACTCAAAGCAAGAGCGACTGCAAAAAGCTGATCTCAGATGGTGACTGCTTGTCACTACAGACAAATCTAAGAAGTCATTCTCCTTTCTGGCCATGTGATTTCATCCGCTGCTAAGAAAATTACCGTAATTGTCACCGCCTCATGGAAGAGACAGGTTAACTTTAATACTTTGTTGAGAATGAAATAACTCTTCATTATTAGGGAAGGAAGAAGAGGGACTTCCATTCATGTGTCCCATGCATCCCCAGTATGCTGTTGGTTCCAGTTGCTCCTGGTTTGCCATTACCCATAGGATGCTGTCGGATGCTTTTAACACATTGCCTGTTTAAGAAGCTACTTACTGTGCATGGAGCCAGGTGCAGCTCCAGAATGCATTTATATCACCAGGCAAGGCCTTCTAGCCAAACCGGAGCCTTAATCCTCCTAAATAGAGTGAAACCTCCCTGCAGATAAAAGACTTGTCTGGCTTGTTCCAGAGGGATGCAGTGACACGGCTGCTCCCTCACCCCCTTCTCCTGCGGGAAAACACGGCCCTGCGGGAAGAGGGCAGAGGGAAGATCAAAGGGAGCTGCAGTCGAGCTGCCTCCTTCCAGCAACGCAAGGTGAACCCGTCATTATGGGAGCTGCACTGTTAGAGGCACAGAAGGGATGTGGATCTCTGGCAGACGGCGCCCACTGGGGCTCTGCCACGGCGGAGGAGAGGTTTGGGCTTGGGAGGGGACCTTGTTTCTTCCCACTCCTTTGGCAGCGGAAAGCCCAGGTGTGTCGCTGGGAATCCCTAGCGTTTCAAGTCGCTGAGGAGTATTAATAAGGGGATGCTGGTTTCCACCTGCACAACTCGCAGGTAATTCTGGGCTGGATTTCCTGCTGCACCGTGTCGCTGCAAAACCGCTCGCCCTGCCTTCTCTCTCCTTCTCCCTGTTGTCCTTTTCCCTAGAAAGGGGAAAAAAAGCAAGCGTCCTCTTTGAGAGATGCCGTCTGTAAATCTTTCCTCTGGCTTTGGAGTAGAGAGAGGAAGAAGAGCAAACTTCCTCCAAGGTTTAAAGCAGGGCTGTGAAGTAAAACGATGCTCCAAAAAACACGTGAACTGATGCTGAAGTGGGAGCTGGCTGGGCAAGTTCTTCAGTTTCCCCTCTGAGTAAGCGATGACCATCCTGAGAGAGAGCTCAGGTAATTATCACCATACACAAGATTTGGTGATTGGGTAAGTGTTCATAGCAAGACATGTTAGTAAAAGTGTATTTTCGAGCTGGCTTTTATTAATAGCAGCTGAATGGAGCGGTGTTATCTGTTCAACATCTTGCCTGCACGCACTTGAAGCTTCATCCTTCCAACAAATCCACTTTACCTGCTCTCCTCCTGCTAAGTAAATTGGCAGCTTACACATTTCCAGCATGTTTCCATTCCAGGTATGAGGGATGAGGAGCCATGGATGAGCTGCAGAGCAGCTCCATCAGGTAGAGGTGCCCCTGCCACCCTCTGTGACAGGCTTTTGATGGGGAAATCCCATGGGGAAATCCAGCTCTTATGGCTGTGATGCAGCAGGACATGGAGTTACTCTGGATCTTATGGATAGCCTTAGCATTCCCACTGCATCCAGCCGGGAGCCGGTCTTGCCTATTAATACAAGGGATGAGTTTGATTTAATGGCCTTTTGGGAAACTTTCTAGTGTCTTTAGCTTTCCAGATGGCCATTAGAAGCACCCAGACCCTGGCTCTGTGAAAATTCATCATCAGCCTGTTAGCATTTTGTGCATCCCATGGTTTAAATGACTATTACCCACCTTGCTACAGAGCAAACTGTATAATTTTTGATTTTTAAACCCTCAGACTGGAAGCTCCAAACAGGGGATTTCCATCTAGCAGACAAGTGGTTATTAATAATAAATAAAAAACAACCTCTTACATGGATGGAGCACCTCTCATTGAAAGAAATAGATCCCAAGGTGTTACACAGACATGTTTCTACTTTTAGGAATCATCCCCATATGGATTTACAGCACACATATGTCTCGTCCTGTAGCAAAGCAAAAAATCACTTTATCCATCACTAAAAGCAGCAGTCTCAGGAGCAGAATAAAAGCGATAGCTGCTAATACTGGCAAATAATAATGACTGTGACTTGTTTTGCATATTTCTACGAATACGCTTTAATCTTATCTAATGCTTAGGGACGCTGAGGCTCTGTTTGTCATGATGAGCTCTATATCTAAAACTTGGTTTAGTCCCAAATCCCACTTTTATTGAAACACTCTGATACGGACAACCTTTTAGCCTTCCCCAGTGAGAATAATATTTGCTTTCTGATCGGCTGGATTTACATACTTTTCCTTTTTATGTGTGTGCGTGTGTGTTATGATGAGAAGTTTTAAAACAAACGCAGTTATCCCCAGCTGCTAAGTTCTGACATGCACTTTAAATAAGTAAACGCAGGGATGTGGAGGGGGTATGAGGGAGGAGACAGCAAAATTGGCTTATGCCTTGCACAGATCACAGAATTATCATCTGCTATCAGACAGTTTACCATTAGACCCAGCTGCTGCCAACCTGACCAGTGCATTTCTTCAAGCTAAGCTAACAAAGCACTTATTTGTTATCCAGGGAACTACCTCTAATAGACTTCCAGTGAAATAATATTTGCTTTCCAACCCTACTTTGAATCCCACTCACTTTGTTAAAAAGATTGCCTCTGGCTGTCTCCGCTGGTCTAATCTAATAGTTTCTAGTTTGTACAAGCAAAGCGCTTTCAGCCAACTATATAAATAACTTAAAGAGAAGAAGACACTTTTACAGCGCGCTGTGCCGGGTGCTATAGAACATGACAGATTAGCAAATGACGCCTCAGTGGAGCTCATCTGGGAACCTCTGTCAGCTGAATATGAGCAATTACAATATTGTATTTGGGCTGAAAGGGTTGTCTGTCTTCTTACAAAAAGGCTAACAAGAAAAATAATTCCTGTCTTATTTCTCCTGTGCACGAAACGGATCTAAGTGACTCTCGCCCCTTTGCGCTTCCCCTCCCATCTCCAGCGCAGCAGCAGCGGGAGGGGAGAAGGGGGGGAAAAGCAAGCAAGCAAAGAAAAGAGAGTTATTTTCTTTCTGTTTTCACTTTTGGTTTGAATTGAAAATGAGGAAAGAATAATATTAGGAGACGGGGCTCCCTGGGGCTCGAGAGGGGACGTTATATCATTATATCAAAGAGCAGTTTCTGCCACCCGCCTCTCCTACGCCAACAGTCCAGTGGGCTTCTTAAGGAGCGAGTGCCCCGTGTCTGGTGGAGCAGCTCCATTCATCTCAGCTCACCTGCTAGGATCACCAAGGGCCCAGAGGTTCAAAGAGCTGTCCGAGGTTTAGCTGTGCTATTCCCACTGCTTTTTCTTTTAAATAGAAGCGCCGAGGCTGAGCGTCATGTGACAGAAAATACGGCGTACGAGCTGGGATTTCCAGAGGAGAAAAAATATCACATCCCCTTGAAATACTCTTAGGTTTCTTTGAAACTGCCTGTAGGACTAGAGGGCTGACACTGCTCGTGTTCCTCTAGGATAACTCGAGTTACACCGTAGTCTGCCACTGCAAGAGTTAGACTTTAGCTTTTGCACATGTCTATAGCAAAAGCTGTTCCTTTTCTTTTTTTCTTTTTTTTTTCTTTCTCAAGAACCATCCCTGTAGAAAGATTTTCTTTTATTTTCTTTTATTTTCATCTCTCTTTTTCTCACCATAGCCAGTTGTTGTGCCTCTTCTCTGGGCTGTGAGTAATTGCGTGCGATCGCCAGCACATGAAGGCACACCAGCAGGAAATTCTGCTCTTATTAAGAGTGGTCTTCCTGCTCCAGAGAGGAAAACAGTCATTCCACTTTCCCTCCTGCTATTAAAGCAACGTATAGCCTGTCCTGTGCCATCCCGAGGCCGATTAGGGGGCTGTACCTGCAGTTAAATGTGGAGTTTGGAAGCCACAAAGTTCATTGCTGGCCAAAGACATCCTGATGTTTTTGGTGTGGATATTAGTGGCCTAGGAGCTGTTGTAGAAGGACACAGATCCATGGCAGAAGACATCCAAGCAACTGCCATTCTCAGAGGGTCAAACATCGCATTGCAATTAAGGTAATAGCCAGGAATCTCACCTGAAATGTGGACAAAATTCTCTATCTAGAACACAAGCAATGCAGTGTTTAGTTCTGCCATTACTTCGAGGTTCTGCCTTTGCTTGTGCTCGTGCTGCTACCTCTGCTAACAAGCAAGCTGGGTGCCAGCAGGACAAGGCATAATTTGGTCTACAGATTTCCCCCACCCTAGACAACCCTGCTCTACTAATGCTTGAAATATGTCTGAAAACAAATACGTGAAACTGAGATCATTTCAACCAAGTCAACAGATTTTCATGCTGAAACCTATATGCTGCCAAATCCCCTGTTCATTGCTTATAGTAGTGATTGCAGCCTTGTGAGATCAGAGATGTCGTGATCAGATACAAATGGCCGGTTTGTTAGGTTAGGTCTTGGGCGTTAGGGTTTGGAAGATGTTTGGCAGAATCACGATATCTGTTTTCCTCCTGCTTTTGCTTTATTTATTCCCAAGTGACACTTCAGTCAGAAATAATCTCTTGCCCGACAGGCAGTACCCATGCAGTAAAGCAGCAGGAGTGAATATAACTTAACTTTTAAAACATGTGGTTGGATAGAAGAGTACAGAATATGTCTGCAGAGATGACTTCAATGCATAGGTCAGTAGTTTTGGAGTCAAAACACCTGGGCCCTGTTCACCAATTTGGCAACATTTGATTTCATTAACATTCAATAACATTTGACTTCAGACATCCTATTTCATCTCTCTTTGGTCTGCTTAAGTCGTGAGCTTAAACAAGCACGGATCATCACTCTACATCAGCATGGTATGTGCAGCAGGTAGCAAATAGTTGTATTTTAGATTACATTTGGCTTTTCATTTTGAAAAGGAGTTCAGCTTCTTTGTTTTATACAAAAAAGCACAAAATGTCTTCTCCTTGGTTGTCATTACCCAGTTGCTTGCATTTGGAGTTCTAAAAAAGAAAAGATCTTCTTTGTAAGTCTCTTTGTTATAAAAAGAGCTAATTTCGATTTAGAATGCTTTAAATCGAAATCTCCGATTTAAATCTCCGATGCCTGCAGGGTTTCTGAGCCTGCTGCCAGGACCGCTGCAAGCAGGGGCAGGGACAGCATCCAAGTGTGCTGGACATATCTTTCCCATGAAATCTTCACAAAATGAGCGGTTAGATCCTCAAATGCGACAGGACTGAGCCAAATCTTAGCCGTTATTATGCAGAGATTATTTTCCAGACGTACCTCATCGTGGAGATCCACAGGGATACGTCAGTGCCTGTTCATTTTGGTTAGCACTGGGCACCTAAACATCTTCTCTGGACCTTGGCCCCTGACCACTGGTGTCTTTTAACATAATAACGTAATATCTCTCCCGCACTTTTTCTTTTCCTAGATTACACAGAGTCAGGGAAAGCATTTCCTGGCCCAGCTGCAGGCAGAGCGGAGCAGGAGGCCGATTCCCTCCTATGGAAACCTGCTCTGCTTCCCATGGGACAGGGTCCAGCCGGCAGCAATTCCCCTCGAAGACCGGTTTTTCGCAGACTCTGGGCAGGTTCAAAGTCAGGATCTCTATATAAAGACTCATTCCCATCCTTAGCTGTGATGTTGTTAACCTGACATTCAGCACTTGAGTATTGCTGTGATGGGCACTAGAGATAAACCTCACAGAGACAGACTTTGAAATAACATTGTGAAAGTCTCTTTTTAACCCAGAGAGCTGTTATTGACAGTGTGTCAGCTACTGATGAAGGGCTTTGAAGTGTTTTATGGGATATGACAGCCAATAAAACAGGTTGTTTTTAATTGTTTGGCAGGTAGCAGCGAACTGTAAGCAGACGTAAAGTGGGTGCAGAGGATTCTGCAGGTTTCCCCGGATTTCTTCTGTGTTTCCTTGCCGACACCAAAGCCTAACATTAAAAAAAAAAAAAAAAAAAATATCCTCTAATTTGCACCCTGTGCTTTGCTGATCTGGTCGTGACAGAAAATAGCACCATGCATCCAAAGTGCTCTGCCAGATTCCTGGGTCCCAATCAGCCAAGGCAGGGGAGTTTGATTTCAGGACACTGGGTTCCTTCTGAAAGAGATCATATTTTTCCACGTAAAGTTTTGCAAATGATCCTGCCTTAGCTTATCTGCCGGTTGCATAGATGATGCTTCTGTTGAACCAAAGACCAGTGAATAATGTCCCGAGACCTGTGTTCCTAGGAGACTGCACAAGCTAAACAGCTGCACTGCATGCGTGCAAGCATTTTACGCGGTAAGAAGAGCAATCTGGGTTTTATTTTATGCCTTGCTGTGCAAAGCTCTGCTTTCCAGAGCTGCTTTGGGTGCAAAACTTCTTCTCAGTTTCAGCCCAGAGCTTTGGCTTCTTCAGCCTGCTGCATAATTAGCTCCCAACACTTTCCATAGCGCAATGTACTTTTGGGAGGCTCCAAAGAGCTTATTATATCTCTGTTTAAGAGACCCAGAGGGACTGCGCAGGCCTTGCATTGTCTGAAATGAAAGATGTCTCATCAGGTTACACCTTTTAGCTCCTATCTGTATAAGCATGCTGATAAGCGCTGCTTTCTCTTCCTCCATCCCCCACCCTCTTTCTCTCTCCTGTCATCTTTGCCAGATCTACTCAAAGCAGAATAGCTGCAGGCGATTCATTAATCCTAGTCTACAGCTAACCACCACCACCAAATCATAAAAAAAAAAAAAAGAAAGAAATTTAAAGCTTCTCAGTTTATTATTCTTATATGGCCTATCCAGACTGTTTTTCCCCACGCTCTCTGCCCCTTTCCTGGGACCCCTCCCGTCTCCCCATCCCTGTTAGTTATCAGCTCGGGAGGGAGACGGGGGATAAAAGGCCACTCCTCCCATGCGCTGCGAGCTGCCGGCGCTGTGTACACTGGCACGGGTACAACAGAAACCGAGCCTTGGCCCGCAGCGGCGTAACGCCCAGATAAGCGGGGCTGCCAGGGCCGGGGCCGCGCACGGCCGCAGCGCTGCCCATCGCTCCGGGACGCGGCGGATCCGGCAGCTCCTGGTGCTGCATCCCGGCGGGCAGCGCTCCAGGGCAGCCCCTGCCCACGTGTCCACCAGGGAGCTGCTCCACGGGGAGCCCGAGGAAGGCACCGCGCGTCCCACCGTGGCGGCCGGGCCGGCCTCCGCGTTGAGGTCAGCTTGGACCGCGCAAAGGCGAAGCAACGGTCAAGAAAATCCGCCCTCTATAACTTCAGACTATTCCAGGCTTTCCTAATGCCAGGCTCCAGCACAACTGCCCGTTCCTGGCAGCAAAGCCTCCCGTGCAGAGCCAAGCACTGACCAGGCAGAGAAGCAGCCAGGAGAGATCTGGCCTGGCTGGGCATCCTTGCGTGGAGGCTCTCCGTGTTCAGGCCAAGGAGACAGCCTGTCTGCAGGTGATACGGGCACTACCCCAGCCCCCGTCTCCCGACTTATCTGCAGAGTAACAAATTGGTTTGGGGAAGCACCGTGATTGCAGGATGCCTGGATGTTGGCCCTGTGCCTGCTTCTTGTGGTGGGAGCAGGCAGGGCAAAAATAAGATAGTCCTTTGCCAACCCTTCACCGAGGTGCTCACATTGCTATCTCTCTGCCTTTCCCCAGTCTTTGGAAAGACTTGCAAAGGATGCCCAAGGAACGAAGTGGTCAACAATTGGGAGCTTTGCTCCAAACCTCCCTCTACCTTTTGGCACCAAGCTGCCCAGCCCACCTACGTATCCTGCAGCCACATGCGGAGGGCAGTTGTGTCCAGCAGCTCCTTCAAGGACAGTTATGTGGGAGCTTGGGATCCCCGAGGCATAACCCCACTTTCTGCCATTTGCAGAGCAGTTGTACCGCTAGCCTCAGTCTTACAGACAACACCACAGCACTGCCTAGTTCCCAAAGTCTGATCCCAGTCGGATGTTGTCCACTGTCAGCATGCAACCTATTAGGGCTTAAACAGATCTCAGATTTAATAACCAGCTGCTCTAGGCTGCTCTGTGCTTTCCCTTGCTGTACAGAGATGCTGTGGCTGTTGGAGTAGGCCACAAGCTTCAGCAGAACCATCACCTGCAGCTTGCTATGCCTCCATCAATGATAGCAATGATGGGAAGTGCAGAAGACGATACCCTGGAGGGCGGCTCTGTTAATGCCTAGACACCCTTTGAAATCTAGGTGGTCCTCTCCCATCATCAGAATTGATGTTTTATGGAAAACCACAAGCAATGGCAACTCATTAGCTTGCAAAACTCTCTGCAGATAATCTGTGTGAATGATCAATGCAAAGAAAAGTGGGCAAAATGTACTGCCTTCAGTGAGGAGAGAAAGTGTATCCAATTAAAAATATTCCGTCAGTGTAAAGAGGCAAGCAGCAGAGACCAGTTGTGTATGCAGGGAAGAGCCTGGCAGTCTCAGTGGGATCCAGAAATGCAGGTCACGTGGTGACCTGTGTATCGTATACATTGCATATGATAAAGGGAACCATTTTGCAAGAGTATGCAAGGTATCCTCAATGCCAAAAACTGAAATGTCATTATGAGGCCTATCAGCAACTGAAAACCACCAAACTGGTTTCCCTAGCAAGTTTTCTTGTGCCATCAAACCAGAGAGGGTGCCTAAAATATTTTGCTGGGAAAGATACTGTAAGGGGAAGAGTAATGGGGTCTGGAACTGATACATGACTCAGGGAAAAAGTTCCCACTTGAAATCAGACTGATTTCATCGGCAGAGGCCATCAGCTTTGCCGCACACTCTGGCTGCAGCAATCAAATGCTGCAGATATGAGCAGGAGGCAAGCTGCTATTGAAACCGAGGCATAAATGACACTTGACGAGTTTAAGTGCTATCAGTGGTATTGATAAATATAGTTAAGTGCAGCTTGTGCACCTCTAATTCAGTATCGATCCTCCTGTCCTGTACACCGAAGAGGCTGAGGGCACTTGGGTTTTGGTGGATGGCTTCAGCATTGCTAACTGCCATGGATCCAGCAGCTGTGGTGGCTTCTGTAAGCTGCACTGCATGAGCAGAACACAGGTCTGGCAATAGCTTGAGTTTTACAGCTGAAGCTCCAGCTCCTCGGATCCTGCAGCTGTGCAAAGGACTCTTTCCCCCCGCCTTGCTTCTTTAAACATTTCTAACCTCCTGCATTACGAATAAAAAATTACCCTCCAAAAACCCAAGCCCTAAACTCTCAAGCCCAAGAAGGCAAATCAACAGGCTTCAGCACAACCATTAATTTTTTCACTCCGCAAGCTTGCAGCAAAACCCTGCGCCTTCTTGCAGCCTGACTCATGCTAGTGAATGCCCGAGGCTCCCTCCCCGCCGCCCGTGTGCTGCAGGGCTGGGTGCAGGAGCAGGGGGGTCCCATGGAGCATTTCCATCTTTTCTGCCAGGTTGGAGTTCCCCCTGCCAGAGCTTTATCTGCCAAGGAGCTGCAGGAAAGGAGGGGAAAAGCTGCAAGAGCCCCAACTGTCACCCTTTCTCTTCCACGCTGTCTGAAACAGCCATCCCCAGCTGTGGGATCCCCAAGGAGCTGGGGGCTCCCCAAGACCTGCAGCACCCAGCGCCCTCCCCTTGGCGCTGCTCCCCAGCACCCTGCAGGATCCGGCCCTTTCTTATGAACTGTCAAGTCATTATCATCTTCCCCTGCTTGGCATTTAACGGCTCTTGGCAGAAGATTAATGAATTGCCTGGCTTTCAACAGGTTTTATGAAGCAAGACAAGAGCATGCCAGCACAGAGAGAATATGAAATGCGTTCAGCAGGGAAGCCTCTCGTGCTCGCTGTGTGTGTGTGCGTGCAGCGAACGTGTCTGCGTAGGCACGGAGGGCTCGAAGGGAGCTCTTGGCTCCGAGTGTCAGGCAAAGGGGGAAAACTGCTCTCAAAGCAACATGTGGCCTTCAGCTTACAGCCTTACCTCAAGTGAACCTATGTTAGAAGTGCTCTGAGCCTGCTGATTTCACGCTCCACCCCACCAGCCAACCTTGAGGACACTCCTCATGTAAGCTCATATGTTTGAAACATATGATTTAGCAATCAGGGAATTTAAAGCATCATGCGTGTTTCTGGGGTTATTTTGCCCCAGGCGAGTGGCCTTCTGGCTGTGCCGCTAGTGCTTGGGTCCCTCTGCCACCTGCCCCAGCAGAGCCACCAGCACCCATGGAGGGAAAGCGAACCGTGAGCGGTGCCCTTGTGATTTATATGGGAATAATTCAACCAAAGGGCTCTGGTAACATCAGAAATGAATGGAGCAGAGACCTCCCAAAAGCAGATTTCATGCCATGTAACATGTCTTCTGGTTGTTGTGTTTTTAAAATATATGGACGGAGTGTTGGCTTGAGTCTTTAAAACAAATGAACCATTTTATTCATGTAATAGCAGTGTTCACAGTGACTGAAGCCATTGCAGGGCTTATTTGCACGCGAGGGTAAAGTAATGGAATTTCAAGGCTGAGGAGATCAAGCCAAAATGTTCCTGAGTGTGAGGGAAATTTCAGACCTGGACCTACCCTGAGCTTCATGACTCACTTCCCAGACCCAGGGTTTTAAACCTCCTTCGTATCCAGAAATGTTGCAGGGAGCACATCTGATTTTGAGATAACTCAAGTAGTCCTAGTCCTTTGTCTTAATGTTGGAAAGTCCTGGCACTGAATGGATGTGAATGGGAAATAAATTTGATCAGCATCTCACAGGTTTAGGCTTATTAAGACAATCAGAATGATGTGATGGTTTACTAATTACTCCCTCTCCCATGTCATATTGCACAGTTACCTTGTGAATAGAAGTTAGCAGTGCCAGATCCTCAGCTGGAATCCGACTGCATCCCTGGGAACCTAAGAATGAGGCTTCCTACCACATCACTGAGGCCATAATGGCTTGGGGAACCGCTGTGGATCCTGGGCTTGTTCCTAAGAGGTCCACCCAAAACAACTAAGAAAAGCAGTTTACAGTCAGGAAAACTCTCCCAGGGGACTCCACAGATGTCAAAGGTGAAACCCACTCTCATGCTGGCATACTCATCATCACACATCAGGCACACTTGGGAGCCTTCATGGCAGCACTGGGGCCCTCCAAATTCCACGTGGCTTCAATGTCTCATGCAACAGAGGCAGATAAGAAAGAAAAGGCAAAAATGTTATCCCAAATGCTTGCTCATATGTGGAGATTAGTGAAACATGCCCTATTATGCAGGTAAGCATTTCTGCTCAGACTTACCACACAATGATGTTACCAAATGCTGGCATTTGTACCAACAACTCACATTATAGTGAAGGTGAAGGAGGTTTTTTTTAGGTGATAAATAGGGGTATCCTAGTTCTTTTAGTGTCATTAATGTGTATCACTGTATATCAAAGCTAGACTTGTACAACCCTGCAGCTGTTTCCATCTGGATGTGCTCCTCAAGCTCGCTGGCTGGTGTTGAACCTGATAGCCCTTTGGCCTCCACCATAAACACAGCGAGCACTATGAACCCTTGCTGGCAGTCTCAGAGGTAGATTTAAGTTGAAACAGAAACGAAAACATGCTTGTTTTCCTCCACTTAGCTTGTTCCTGAAGGAGACTGTATCATGGTGATGTTCTCTCCCTCCTTTCTGCAGACAAGTATGGGATTGCAGGCTGTGCATGGCTATGCAAATGCATCCTTTACATACAAACCATTATGTTCCTTTGCGCAGGGTTCATCTGACAGTCATTTTGCAAGCGGTTTCCTTTGATACGACGTCGTGATCGGCGTGTTCTAACTGGAACGGTGACATCGTTCCACACCTTGAACCACCCACACGTGTATCGCCACCCACGTGTATATCACCACAACCTCTCCAGATGCAATATCCTTGCACAGGCAGGAGTTTCCCAGGAGAAAAAGTGACTGAATCTGGGACTGGGACTGGGAGCCCTTCCTCAACCACGACCCGTAGATGGAGCATCCTCAGGCAAACAGGTTGTGCAATATTCAAGTTTGTTCCTTTTTTTTTTTTTAAAAAAAAAGGATTTCTGCAGATCTGCAAAGTCTCCATAGGTTTGTAAAAAGCTCCTGCATCCTATTCCCTGCTGAAATGTAAATGATCATCAGGAGAGCTGCTATAAAACCTTGGTGCAAAACAAGATCTGAGGCAACTTTTTAGGTTTCTGAGAACCCAATGTACCTCCAGGGTGGGGAGGGGATTGTAGCCAAAGGCCTTGTTGGACTGATTTCAACAGTATTCCTTGAAAATACAAGAAGGAGCAGGGGTGTACGAGTCTCTGTGTGTGCATATATATACTTCTCTTTCCTTCCAACAGCTTTTCCTGCTCGTCCTCTCCTTTAATTGAGATTTTTAGCTCTGACAGTGGATCACAGCGGTAATTATTTTCTTGATCTCTTGCCACACACTCTCTTTCATCTCAACTATTTCACCCACTCACTTTTGTGCAACTAAATGAGACACAGCAAACACGTGAGTGGTGTATTCATGCTGCAGAGGGAATAGAAAAATTCAAATTGGGGCAGCAGGGCTGTCTCCAGGTTTGAAGGACTCAATGGAAATCACCTTTTAGACCTCTCGGTTTCTTCTCCCATTGTAATTTATTCTTTGCCATGTTCAAATGCCTCTTATCCTGACCCTCATCAAGCCAGGATGCTTCATGGCACTTATATAAGAACCCAGACACTGGGAAAAGCTCAGAACTGAGCTCTAGATTTTAAGGCAGGCATCTCCTGGTGTATTTCTTGCCTGCTGCTTTAAGCTGCTTAATTTCCCAAAATAATTGTCATTGATTCAATTTTGTTTTCAGTGAAACAGATTTTTAGCTCCTTCTGGCAGGAAAAAAATGTCAGAAATATTTTGACTTCAATTCCAAACTGCAAATTGCATTTTGGTTCTTTTCTGTACTTATTATGCCGTTTTTACCTGTCAGGGAGAACGCTGCAATGAAAGGGATGCAACTGCTTTTGGCAAACCTGGACTCCCTTCCCCATTGTTTCTTCTCCCGAGCTGATGGAGGAATATATCATTTTGTTCAAGAAGGGAAAATTCCTGCTATTGGGAGTGCTGTGAACGCTGGGAGTTCAGTGACATGCAATCACTGCTCTTGCCAATGCAACAGGACACCGGCTCAGCTGCGTTTTTGGCTCAGTCCTGCGCTTTCCAGGAACCACTTCAAAGCCACACCAGCGCACATTGCGAGCACAAGGAAAAGGGGTAGAATCCTCCTGTTGCAGGAGCCTCCCCCTTCCTCCACCTGCGCTGCAGTTGCTTTGAGAAAAGCAGCTAAGGGCAATGTCCAATTTTAAGGAATACGTTACTGATGCACTCAGAGGAACTGCGCACCTCAGTCATGCTGCGGGATCCCCAGTTTGTGTCACGCTTTGCTCCCCAGCTCTGCTTGCACCTGCACACGCTGGTGCTCGTGGCCCTCCCCAAGCTCCTCTCAGGTCCAAGATGTTTTTGCTTCCTCCGTTCCACTTGGTGTCCGCTGTGAGTGGTAACGACAGAAGCCAAAATCTGCCTCTGACCCTTGCTATTCCCAGCATGTGCTTTTCAGCTGTTGCTTCTTAAGATGGATGGAACCGTGATCCAAACATCCCTTTCTACAAACCTGCTAGCAGACCCCACGAGCAGCGGCTCTGTTAAAACTTGGAAAGTTTTGGCAGCAGCAGCAGCTCTTTAATGACAGCCTGTGAACACCGAGCTCTGCTTCTAATGGGAGGGCAACCAGTCTGAGACCTGGTGTCACAATGACCTCTGTTACTACCTTCCTCTTTATCTGCTACCACCTTCCTCCTCCTCTTTATTTATTTATTTATTTTATGTCTGTTATTCATGTCTAAATAACCAACATTTAAAAGAATCAGAATAAGTGGACCTCCAACTTGACATGAGTATAGATTAAGGTGTCACTCATAGCCTCAAGACTTGTCTCTGTTGAAGTTCTTCAGGATGTTCTTTTAGTTTCCTTTGTTTAATTCTCTATTTATAGGGAAGTACACTTGCCTATATGGAGACACAGGAAAATTATGCTGGGGAATTGAACAATTCTCAGGGAATCCTGTGGGAGGGAATTTAATACGGACTGGTTAAGCCACAACCAGCTAAGAGCTCACAATTAGAATGATCTGGGTGTAGCTTAATAACATCTGATTTTTACAGAGGCAGAAAAAGCAGATCAGTTAGTACTGGCAAGTGCTAGCAGTGCTAATCAGCAGTGCTAATCAGCAGTACTAACTAGCAGTATGAAGTTATGTTAAGTCTGCCTCCTCCAGAATGACCGATACTGGTAACAAAACCAGGTTTAGACCTAGACTTGCAACCAGCATCACTTTAGTACTTGTTTCCTGACACTGTTTATGTAATGTAAGTGTCCTTCAATGCGTTTGTAATGCCCCTGAAAAGGCTGTCTAGTGAAAAGGGAAATTAACTGTATTATTAAAGAGCTTCTTTGTGATGATATAATTATTTTGTACATTAGCATTACCTTGCTGGTGAAGCACTCTCCTTAGCAATCCAAGCCTACCAGCAGCAAGATGGAGCAGAAATGATGGGTTTTATTTTCCCTGTGTGGTTCTTCCACCTCCAGATCTGGGTGCACACTCCAGATCTGGGTGCACATGTGGGAATTAGCAAAAGAAGAGAATGTTCCTCGAGCTGCAAAAAGGATGATAGCAGTGTTTGTGGGTTTTTTTGTTTTTTTTTTTTAAAAAAAAAGGGCTTTGAATGGGAATTTATTGGGACGAATTAAACTGATCAAGTTTAATGGTAT
>JAVCKT010014662.1:0-18612 GCA_032273925.1 Rhynchotus rufescens
ATAGAGGCATAGTAAGAAGGGATGGCTTTTTTGGAATTGCTGATGAGGCCACATGATTGCAGACCCTGTTTTACAGGCTTGTGCTTTTTTTTTTTTTTTTCCTTTCGGATTTTGGGAAGAAACTCCACGTTTATGGGGAGCAGGATAGCAGAGAGAAACTGATAACTAACAACCTCCCAACGGGCCATCCTTCCTCTGCTCCCTTGATCCCAGTGGATATTCCCCAGGCCTGCAGTGCCGTGGTTTGCTGCCTGGCAAGCTTGTGCTGTGGGATGGACACGGCCGGATCGGTACCCGGAGTTTGCTCAAGCCCGACCGCGTCCTTGGGCGAGCTCCTTGGCTCTGTCTGCTGGCTTAGACACGGAGCAGACTCTGTTCTCCTCTTGCTTTATAGGACAGGACCCGTCTCTACCCTTACTGTGAGTATGGCCGTGTGTCAGCCCTCTCCCTGCAGACGTGCACCAGGGCAGTTGCCCAACATCTTAAATTGCATTTTTACTCGCCACTATTAGCATCTTGGCTATGAAGTGTGTGCATGGGTGCAGGGGTGTGTGCCTGGAGTGAAAAATGATGCTCCTTTGGGGCAAAGGGTGGTCAGAGTAGGGCCAGGACCACCTAAATCTCTAACAGCACCTTCCTGGCATCTGCCTAGGCTCAAGGATCCTCCTGTGAAGGAGATGTTACTTCACCCCCAAAACTTGGGAAGCTTGTGACTTGTCTTTAATGGCAATAGATTTTGTTATCCGGCTCTTGCTCAGATGTAAGCGGAGACTTAATGAACCGCAGATAGCTTTGTCACCAGCTTGTCGTACAGGGTGTTCTTTTGATCACCTGTCATGTGTTTAGGCAAGAACAGCATTTTTGGTGTTCTTTGACGTGCACAATGTCTCTGCTAGAGCTGTCACCATTCAGGCTTTTAGAAGCGAGTGGTTCTTAATTTCTGTTTTACAAGGCTGTGGAGTGGTGAGGGGAGGAACAGAGTGAAAAATACCTTTCTCGGAGCCCTTCTCTGTGACCATGAGCAATAACACTGCTCCAAAGATCAGCTACAACTTTGGAATGTTTGATTATGTAGCTTAAACACCAGGTGGGCCCCAGAGAGCACCCTTGTCCTCTACCTTTACCCCCCAAATAGGTGTTTTTTTTTTTTTTTTTTTTTGTACTACTTAAAATTCTGTTCAGGCCTCTAGAGACCTATTGAAAAACAGGCAAATACTTGGTAACAAGAAATGAGAATTGGGCAGTGTTTGTATTGAAAACGCTGCGGCCTGGGTTTCACTACTTGCTGTCCTTTTGTTGGATTTGAGAGGTCTGCCTTTTTCTTCCCGGAAGAAATGTTTGCTTTCCACAGACATTAACAATTTGCGCATCCTGGCTTATCTGACACTTGTGCAAATATTGGAGTTTTGTGCATCTCGTGTCTGGCATGCCAAAGGTTCACGTGCTGTCTGAGTTTGCTGCCATCATTTAACATTTGAGTATCTAAACATCTTTTTAGAGCTCAATTCATGTTTTGCAAAGACTTTTAGAGTTGGGATGATGTTCTTCAGCTAAACTGTTTTGATATTTTTGAGCAAAAGCAATTTAAAAACAAGATTTCTAAATAGCAATACTTGAAATAAGCAGATAAGCTTCTAAATAGCAGATACCTGAAAAGGACATTGTATGTTCCCTTCAGCCCTCCCTCCTAGTTTTTTTACACCCGTTTCTGGATCTGATGCATTGCTGGTGAATTGGAGCAGCTAAGGTAGTGTTCTGTGCTAGGTAAGAGTCCAAAGGGCTGTGCTTTTCTGAATAACAGCTGCCTATTTTCAAGTTAATGAATAGTGACCTTAATGTGTCCTAGCTGATCTGAAGGGAGAAGGGTCTGGACCGGCTGACCTTACCCCGAATTTTCTTCTGTTTGTGGTGATATCTCGTGTCCCTCGAGGGCAGGTGTTGTAAAGGGGTTTTCTGTTATTTAGTGTCCTGTATTGTGGTAAAAAAGCTTGGAGACTGTTGATGCTGAAAAGCCCTTTAATGGCTTCAAGCCACAAGCAAATTAAAGCATCTGCCCAGCCCGGGTTGTGTGGAATCCCTCTTTTCTCCATGAGAACTGGGGAGCGGGAGAAACCCTCCAACCCCCTCTTTTGCCTGTGCAGGTTCTCACGAGTCCCTCCCGATCTTTGCTCTCCCCTGTGCAGCGGCAGCCGCTCTTCCAAGACCTTCAAGCCCAAGAAGAACATCCCGGAGGGCTCGCACCAGTACGAGCTGCTGAAGCACGCCGAGGCCACGCTGGGCAGCGGCAACCTCCGCATGGCCGTCATGCTGCCCGAGGGCGAAGACCTCAACGAGTGGGTGGCAGTGAACAGTAAGTTGGCCCTGCTGGCTCGGCCGAGGGGGGACACGACTGCCTCGCCAATCCTTTGGATTGCTTTCCTCCTCCTCCTCCTCTCCCTGCTGCGTGGATTTGGGAGCTTGCTGCTGGCCTCAGGGAATGGCTTAGCCCAAGTCCTGTTGTCCTTTGTGGCCCGTGCAGGATTTGAGCTGCCACAAACCCTGGGCCCTCTCTGGTTATTTACTGGCCTTCTGTATACCATCAATAAAGCCAACTGCTAAGCTGGCCGTACACTGCAGTATAGATTGTACTCAAGGTAAATGCCCTCATTTATGTCATTCTCTCTGTTCCTGCTTGCTGTTTGACATGGCTCGGAAGTGAAACCGTCGTTTTGACCTCAGTTTTCCAGTTCTTCCTTGGCCACCTGGTGCTCTGGTGGATCAGCTGCCCTTGCAGCAGGGACTGTTGAAATTGCCAATACTTTTCTTAATTAAAAATGGGTCACACTGCCTAAACAATCTAAAAAAAGCCCGCCAATCTTTATAAGTAAGCTTTACTAAGAACCCTCTGAATATTGTTTGCAGCCTTCTGGGTTTTTTCGGTGCATCTCCCCTTCCGTGTCCTTTCTTTCCTGTGTGGCAGCAGCCCTTTTATCTTCCCAAACTGTTTGGCTGCTAAATTAGCTGGGTGGCAAAAGGCAGGGAAGCACTTGACAAAAGCAAGTGGACGTTGCCTCGTGGTCACAGCTCTATTCCACAGTGAAACACTTCTCTTCCATGACTCACTGCAGCAAAGCAGACCTTTGATTTTTTACTTTTTTTTTCCCCAAAGTGACTAACTAGCCTGCTGAACTGCTGACAGCATCCCTCTGCTGCCCCTGTACCAGCTAATGGTGACTGCGAGCCTCTTCCTTTGAGTGAGGTGTCGAAATAGTAAACACAGGTGTTGTTTATTGTGGTTGGCTTTGCCCTTTGTGTGCAGATGCACTTTTCTAATTTCTGCTCACAGATGCACTTTTCTAATTTCTGCTCAACTCACAGCCGTGGGCTGAGCTGTGGGTCATTCTGGTAATGAACTGACTAGGTGCGGATTTTAAAAGTATGTGTTTTCAAGCGAAAAGAAGTCTAAGATAATAAACGTATCATCAGTTTCTTAGTTTTATTTGAAAGCCCCCGGATTGCAAAAGCATTAAAAACAAATTGAGAAAAGCAACACCCCTACTGCTTTATAATTGATAAACGTGTCTTCTGTTCCCCCAAGAAATAAGGGCAGTACCTAAGGGCTTCTGGCTGTGTTTGCAGTGTTAAATGCCTCCTCTCCTAAGCTTTAACAGTCCTCATCCTCTGCTGCTTGTCAGTCCTTCCCTACTCTGTTGGCTCTTTTCTGCTGTTGCAGGGGGTAGGAAAAAGCCTGTGGCTGGAGATGGCTGGATGCCCTACCAGTTTTTATTTGCTTCCCTTTCCTGATACCAGGGAAGTGCTGTGAGGCAGCTGTATCTTGTGTTCCACACCCTGCAGTAACTTGCTGCCGTGATGTGCTGGTAGGCTTTAGTGTTTCTTCTCTTGAAATATCAGTGAGGAGAGCTAAGGTGTTTGTGCCTTGCCCTTTCCTCAGTCCTGTTTCTGTCATCATCTGTGCTATCTGCGGGTGTTGAAATTCAGGATGTCAACATCCTTTTCATTAGAGTACATGTAATTCCTTGCAGATTTAAGGCCACCAATTTGGATTGGCTACCAAGTAACGTGGGATGGTTTGCAGCCATGGCCCTGGCTTGCCTATAGCTGAGCACCAGATGGGGAAGACTGTGTTGCTGCTCTTAATTCCAGCCGGTCCTGCAGGCGGGTCGGATGGGAACGTGCCCTGCCCTGAGCTCCCACGGACGGAGCCGGCCCCTCGGCTGCACGAGTGGCCTTGGGACATGGCTGCGGAATGAGCTGCCAGGCTCCTGTTGTGCCCTTAAGGGCCAGGGGCAGCGTGGCATGAACTGAGCGTTGGGACATTAACCTCGTTTTTGCATTGCATACGGTGCTGTTCAGCCTCAGGGCATGCTGGAGTGGTAGTTAAATGTATAGAGCACTGTGGCTGAATAGGAGGAGTTGGGTTCCCCGGCGCTTGATCTGGGTGTTCTTAAGCCTGCTGAATCTCCTGCATGGATTACGAAGGACAAACACAGGCACTCAAGTCAATCCCACCAGGCTTGAGTTCATGTCTGTTTGTATTCCTTGGGTTCATGCAGAAGCAGCAGTTAGAGCAGTTGTTTATTTTAGGAGAAGGGAATAGGAATATTTAGTGCAGCTATTATTCTGGAATCATGTCCTGCATTTAGTGGTAAGAAGTTAAGCCTGTCACATTGGAATTTTGCTTCCTAATGCTTCCCGTTGGTCCCTTTTAAATTTCACCCGTGACATCAGTGTTTGAAAGTCGTTTTGAAGTGGTAAAACTTGCATGCTGATGCCCTGGTTGGTCTCTGTGCTTCTCAGCAGTTGAAAAAAGCTCCAAATGGAGGCTCAAAGTTCGTAATACTTCCTCATTTGTAAACTAACTAGTGGTTTGTGGCAATGAATTGATAATTGATAATCTGAGGAACAGAATTCCCTTCTCTAACCCTGTCATGCCTTCTGTTCATCCTTCCCCCTCCATGTGTGTAGTGTTTTCATGCAGCGTAAACGTTCTTGGCAAGGACTGTCTTTTGGGATATGAGGCCTGCGGGATGTTTGTTTGTGTCAGCTAATGAGCAACAGTTTTCTCTACTTGGATAGTTTACACTTGAAAATGTTTGTTTTATTATAAACTTGCCAGTAGAATTTGGGATTCTGTTAGAACGTGCCAGGCATTTGGAAGAGGAAATAACTCTGCTTTCTGTTCCTTTCTATGAAATGAAGATTTTGCTACAGTGGGAAGTGCAGTAGCTCTTGCCAGAGGCTATTTGAGAAATGAGTTGGTGGTCGTGTTCCACATTTCCTTTATAATATATCTTGAAAATATCCATAGCAAAGAGGTTTTATCATAAACACATATATACATTCCAGCTCCTGCTTTGGCACTGCATGTTTTGCTATTGAAGCTGCAGGAAGGCTGCGCTGCTGTTCTGCTGGAGAGTGATAATTGCTGTTTTCAATGCTTCACAGCTGTCGACTTCTTCAACCAGATCAATATGCTGTATGGAACCATTACAGACTTCTGCACAGAGGAGAGCTGCCCCGTGATGTCTGCTGGCCCAAAGTAAGATCGTGCTTTACACATCACTGAGAATGCACCATTTGTGAGATTAGTCTGCATGTGGAAACTGCAGACTAGCTCAGTTCTTTGCATGCTGAGTATAAGGTAACTTCTGTAGCTGGAAGGGATATCTCCGTAGCTAAGGAAGGAGAAAAGCTGGAAGCTTTGTAAGAAAAGTTGGGAAAAGAGGAGTTCTCTCTCTTTGCTGCTTTTCTTTTTCTTCTTTATTATCATTTTTTTTATTTAGCCTGGGAAATAGCACTACCAAAGTTATTCTTTTGGGGGGAGGTTCAGATGTGTTGCTGAGATCTTCCCAAATACAAACTTCAAGCATGGAGTTAGGGTGATCAAAGACCTTTCCTTGAGGTGTTACCATAAAGTTTTGTAAAAAAGAACCTTAGCTACAGTTTTGAGCGGTTCAAATAAAATATTCTCCTGCCCTGTCCCTCAGCTAAGTTTCACTTCCTTGATTCTTGTTGATGCTTTTGTACAGACTTTGAATATTTGCAGTGCTGCCTGCTCTCCAGCAGCTTTGTTTTCCAAAGAGGAAAATACCTGCATTTCTGAGGTGGTGGAGTGAGAGGGCACTGCTTCCTTTTAAGCTACATGAGAATCATAAATAAGCAAGAAAGAAAGGGAAAATAATCCTCTTCTGCAGATCTTCCACCTTACAGTGAAACTTGTTGCTGTTGTCTCCAGTGAGACTTGGCAGCTGCTGAGATGTGCACTGGGGAGGGACAGCGGGCGCTCGAGCTCTGCAAGGTGAAGGCAGCAAGGTGAAGGCAGATGAGGAAGAAGAGGTTTGGCACTGCCTCCCTCAGCTCAGCACAGCCCCTGCCAGGTGCCACAAGCAGCGTGGCCTGGCAGGGCTGCTGCTGCACACCACGCAAGGGGCAAAATGTAAAGCAAATACAAATTTGGTAGTATTACAAGAAAAAAATCTTTGGGAAAAGCTTGTGCAATCACACAGCCCGTGGCCTGCTCTGCTTTTCACAATGCAGAACAGACTTGTGCTTATTAAGAAAGATCGTGAAAATATTTGTTTGTTTTCTTGTCTGAGGAGAAGTGGCTACTTGTGGGCCGAGGTTCATCAGCGGCTCAGCTGTCGGTTTCCAGTCTAAACAATTTATGTCTCTCCAGAGGGCCCAATTGACAAAAATGTGTCTAGTGCTCAGTAATTGTGAAGTGGGTAGCGGGGAGACTCTGTGGTTCAGGAAACGAGTCCTGCAGAGCTGGTGGCTGGGTGACTCGGTGCCAGGTGTTTGCAGGAGGTCGCTCAAACCGTGTGGTTTCCACTGGGTGATCTGGGAGACCAGTCGTGACTGGCAGTGCAGCACAGGCCGGGTGCTCAGTCTGGGTGAGCTTGGCTGGCCCTTCAGTGCACCTGCAAGATTTTCTGGAAAAAAAAAATACCCAAGTGGTGATCTTTGCAGCATTCTTGTGTCTCTTTTCCCTCTTTCCTGTGCTCTCCTTGCTCCCGCTGCACCAGTGGAAGAGGCATTGACTTGTAGGTGCCCTCTATGGCATCGAGGCTGAAGGCTGCTGTTTATTTTGTGGCCCAAGCTGCTGTTGTCACTGCATCCTGATCTGTTGCAAATAAAGGGAGGTGGCTTAGCTGAACCCAATGTCCAGGTCATTTTGTCTGGAAAGAGGTTAGGCAGTTAGGGAGTTAAAAGTTAGAGAGAACTGACAGCAGCAAGGTCTCTTGCGAGGTCTGGTTTGATTTTTCTTCCTGTGCAATTCAAGTCCTGTAAAGTTTCTCACTTCCCAGTATAACTTCATCTGCTTTTGGGCATTTCTTTGAGTAGTTCAGTGTTGGGGGTACCTAAAGCAAACCTACAGTTGTGCTTGAATTCACAGAGATACACATTTCCACTGGAAAAATGCTTATGGTCTATATATTGAACAAGGATTATAAGATGCTAATGTGCACAGCGTGGTCAGATACCCATTAGGACCCAGTCCCAACTTGTGACAAGCTTGTAGCAGCCTATGGAAAATTGAGGCAGGCAGCTCGTGTGGGAGGGGAACCAGAGCTTACGCCTGGTATTTCCTGTGCCCGCTGCCTGGTACTGCTGTTCAGTCCTCAGAACCTATTTAAAAGAATAAATGAACCTTGTGCCAATGAGTAGGCTGTCCATCTTTGATGTACGGGTGTTCTCTGTTAGTCTGGGACGCAGGGAGAGCTGCCTTTGGGAAGGGGCAGATGTGCTGCTGTGCTCGGGCTGCCTCGCTCCTTCATTAGCGACCTCGGAAAGAGGGGCTTAGCTGAGCACGTGGCTTCCTGGCCAGGGTGGGAGGTGAGGAGCCAAACAGATTGTTAAATCAGGAGAAAATAATAATTTTTTTTAAAAAAGGCACCATCTAGGCGTTACTGCCAGCGTGCACGTGGTGGCCTCGCTCCCCTTTCTGCTGGACCAGTCTCTGGAAGAGTAGCCCCGTTAGCTTTTAACAAGGTGTTAGTACCTTGAGGTAGTTAATGGTTGACGTGCAGCTCAGGAGCAGAGCTCCCTCCTGCTGCACAGCTCGTTGTCTTAACAACCCAGGGGAAAAAGCCAAAGCCAGGACCTTGGTGTTGCTCCAGACCTGCTTTCCCGTGGGTTTGTTCCCTTCCTTCAGCACAGGCAGATCATTATTAGCCTGACGAGTTGGTGACCACTTTTCATTATCTCTTAACAGGTGTAGCACCACGATCAGTGGAGCAGGCATGATAAAAACCTAACAATCTGCCTAAAAATAATATGCTCTTTAACTAGGAGGATGGAGAGAGAAATTTGTTTATTTTTCTCCTTGGTGTAAGTTTTCTGGGAGAACTCCCAGCATGTGGCTGCTGCACTGTCCCACCTGGGTGTCTGAATGGGGCTCCAAAGTCCAAATGTGGGGGCGTTTCTGTGAGGGAATAAATGCACATCCCGTGTTGGTGGGGTCCCTTCTGATCTGCCTGAGGTTTGTGGTTGTATCTGGTTTAGATACAATTTTGGGAATTATCCCATTTGATCCTGTTATAAAAATGGTATTTTATGCCATTGTTAGCAGCACACATTGATCAGTTGTGTTTGGGGAAAATATTCTCCTGGTTACTGTTCTGACAGCTGAATATTTTGAACAGAATTTTAAGCCGGATTTGGTCAGAAATAGTTCAAATGACTGCTGTCAAATGGTCTGTACATTGAAGACCTTTACAAACAACCTCACACTATTAATTGCAGGTAGCAAAGGCTTAAACGATGACAATCACTGCCCAAACTTTGTGACATTCTCGTATGTAGAATGAAATGAAAATCAAAGAGAGGAAGCTGTCCCCCTTGAAAAGAACAAATCTCGACTCTCGATACCATCTCTTTGAATTGTCTTCCAGAGAGCTTAGGCAGAGCTTGCAGATTAGGTGGGTATAGTTGCTGTAAGAGGTGGCAGCGGCGGCCCTGCTTCGGTGGGGAGCTTTGCTGCTGCCCAGAGCCACTGCTGGTGAGTTGGTCTGGGAGGGCTGCAGAGCTCAGCAGGGGCTTGGCTGCGGATGGTGCTTCCTCAGCAACGGGCTCTGGCTGGCTGGATCAGCGGGGCCGGCGCCTGTGCAGCTCCCGTGGGACATGAGGCCTCCTCGGCCTAATGAGGAGGAACTTCCCACACATTAAAGACCAGTGAGGAGTGTTAAGATCTATGCATTTGTACCCAGCAAAAATAGAAATGCTGGTGCGTGTCAAAGCTGATACACTCCAAATGTTAAATGTGGTGGTTTTTTTTTTTTTTTTTTTTTAAATTTTTGACATTGTTCTCCAGTTTAGCCATCTTGTTTTTTGTGCCTTGACATAGGTGGAATTGCTGTTCCCAAACCAGGAAATGGGTCTGTTGCATTTTAATTTTGTGAAGGCTTTTTCTGTGTGGTTGCACGTGTAAGCGGATAGTGCTTTCTGTGGTTTTCCAGGGCTCTTAAAATTCCTGGTAAAGTGTGCTGTGTAAAAGATGCCCATGTTATAAGTTATACAAATAGAAAAGAATAAAAACAGCACACATTTTATTGATGTGACTGTTGGGCACTGCCAGTTGCTTTGCAGTTGTCAGCAAATGGAGTCCAAGAAACAAACCCCTTTCCTAGGGCTGGCTTGGGGAACCAAGCGTCCTTATGGAGCGCGGGCCTGGGACGGCTCCGGGTGGGAATCGGTCTGATGCGTCCGCCAACCTGAGCCTTTGAGCTAAGCTTTTATTTGGGAATAAAAGGATATGGGAATTTCTTGCAACTTTGTGATATTTCAATTCAACAGGTTACTGTTATTAATAAGAAAGAAAAAGCTTTAAGAAGAACTGAGTAGTAGCCACCTTTTTTAAGGAGAAGCGCTTTGTGCGCGTGTTGGAAGCCTCATTCTACAGCACCTCTCTGATGAGCTGTGATATTTTTCGTGATATTTAGTGTTGAGTGAGTCTTGGGCCTGGAAGGGAAGACGTTTTTGGAAGGCCTTGACTGCCTACAGAGCAGGGGCCAGCTCAGGTCGGCTTGTGGTGGGACTGGGTTGCAAGGAAGAGCAGTGGGAGCCTGTGGGAGTGAGGGGAATGGAGCAGGAAGAGGAACCTGCCAGGCTTCTGTAACACGATTCACTTGTGCTAAGAAATGTCTTCTTGTCATCCCCAACTAGATACGAGTACCACTGGGCAGACGGGACAAACATCAAGAAGCCCATTAAGTGCTCGGCACCAAAGTACATTGATTACCTGATGACTTGGGTCCAGGATCAGCTGGATGATGAAACGTTATTTCCGTCTAAAATAGGTAAAGTAAATGGGAACAATGTGTAGAGTAAGAGAAGTGTGAAAGGTTACGTTAGACATAGAAAGGCTCTGTGTTTAGGCAAAATTTAGGTATTAGGGTGTAAGCTCTGATCCATATCTTAATGCTGTTAATAAAAGTGTCATAATTCAGAATGTAAGAAATAATGTTTCTGTTCAATAACTGACCTCTTCAATGGAATGTTTTGTTTTGAATTTTTAAAGAGCATCTTGTTGCCCTTGGAATAGATGAGGTTATCAACACCCTGCAAACAGTAAATTTATGCAAAACCCACTTTTTTTTTGATGCAGGAAAGATGTTGGTTCTTGTAAGACACTTCTCTTGCACCTTCCCTCGCAGGAAACAGAACTGCATCTTTGATCCTAAATTTTTATTTTTTGTGTCCTTTCAAGTGAAATGAAAGACATATGTTTTGAAGGAGATTTCCCTCGTTAGTGAGGAAAGGAACAATCCACCCCCAGTTCTGATATGATACCAAGAAGAAAAATCCTGCTTCTAGAGGCATGAAGAACTATTTGTTCTGAAGCTCCTAACTGGCCGTTTCCCAGTACACGGCTACTACTCCTAGACCTATGATGATGATGGGGAGAGAGGAAAAAAAAAAGGGGAAGATTTCTTGGATTGTTTTTGTTTTGTGAGTAATTTCTTAAGCATTTGACAGATGTTCAGTAAACTTACTCAGAGAAACAAGGCCACCTGTCAGGATCAAGTGGCAGTTGTTTTAGCTGGGAGTAAACAGAGATGCAGGGGAGGCCGGTTTGTTTGCAGAGAAGTGACAAAAATGTCTTTGCTGCTCAGCGAGTGTCACATCTGCTTGCAGCATGACAGTCACTGTAGTGTTTCATGGTAGTGTTCGGAACTAAGGTAGGAATTTGCTACCTTGCAATCAGGAATAACACAGACTCTCCCAGTTCAGTACTCAAGTTGGGCCCAAAAGACTCAGGACTTCATCTTCTACTGCAACTTGTGCTGTTGTGAAGTTACTGTTTTCCTTTTTCTAGGATGATGTGTGGGATATATTCATGAAAGGCAGGGATTCAGAAAGGGATGTAAAGGTCACTGTAAAGGTCCATAATCATATTAGTATTAGCTACTCTTGCGAGACAGTAGTCAATGAAGGAAATGTGATGTGCATGCAGCCATGGTAAAATTCTATTTATTTCTGTAAAGCATTAGTGACAACATGACAGAGCACCCAGCTTTGGCCTGTGACCCGCAGGCAGGACTGGGGCAATTGGACAAGCTGTGAGAGGGCTTAGCCGAGGGCGAAACCTGCTGCCTGATGGGGAGCTGAAAAGGCTCAGTCTGTTTAGATGGATGATGCACGTTCAGTTTTAGCTTGTGCCTTTGTCACTTAGAGAACATCGCTCCCATTCGCTGACTGCTCTTTCTTGAACCATTTTTTTTCCCAACTCATGCCTGAACAAACTGATTGAACCTGATTTAGCTGCCCTGGGTGATTTTCACTAAAAAACACCCCAGGGGGTCTGTTGAAGTCTTTTAGCAGGCAGATAAGAGAGCGTCTGGCTGAGGCATGGTGATGAGCAGAAGGGACATAGGTGTTCCTCGAGTGTGCAGCATTTTTTGTGCCTGTGGCACCTTGCAGTTGCCCTCACAGAAGCCCTCGAGGTGCCTTTGCTGCCTGGGCCACCGGCACAGGACACACAGCCAAGGTGGGAGCCTGCGCTGGCGCTCCCAGGCCAGGCACATGCTCAGGGCAGCGCTAATGGCATGGGGTGCCTGCACTTGGGCACCACGTCCTACTGCTGCAGGCCATGGGGCAAGAAGATTCTTGGTCAGAGCAGGCTCTCCAGGGAGGTATGATAAGGCATAATGAGATCCCGTAGCTGGAAGCTGGAGCCAGGCGGGTTGGACATGGAAATGTGATGACCTTCAGCTTGGAGGAGGGAATTCTGCAGGCCCTGGCTGCTGGAGGCAGGGAAAACAGTGTGCTTTGCTCTGCCTTGGGCCAGCAGCTGAGCTGCTGGGGGAAACAAAACAGCCCTCGGGCAAGAGGCAGGGGTGGATTGTGGTGTCTTTCACCATCAATGAATGTGGCACGTGTGTTTAAAAACATGCTGTTTTATTATTATTATTTCTAGGTGTCCCTTTCCCAAAGAATTTCATGTCCGTGGCAAAGACTATTTTAAAGCGGCTCTTCAGAGTTTATGCTCACATCTATCACCAGCACTTCGATCCAGTGATCCAGCTACAGGAAGAAGCACATCTGAACACTTCTTTCAAGCACTTTATATTTTTTGTTCAGGTAAGTTTGGCAGGAGCAATAGGATGTTGGTTTTATTGTGGAAGAAGTAATGTATCAAAATATAATCCCCATTAAGTTTCTTAACAGCTGATGAGTTTCTGTGACTCTGGACCCCTCCTAGCACCCAACTGTGTCCTTTTCTGTTTGTATCTGTATTTGTTTCTATATTTACTGCTGGGGCTGGAAAATTGGATTCAACCAAAAGGTTTGTACTCGCTCCCAGATAATTAAATGTAACAGTACTTGGTAACAGAGAGGGAGGACAGCATTGAAACCGTGTTGAAAAGAGTCTGTTCTTTCACAAGCTGTGTTCCTCCTCTCGCTGCCTCAGCAAAGAGCACCTCCCGTGGGCTGGGGACAAGGCTTGAGGCAGGCTGAGCTTTGCCATACAGCTAAGAGCAGGCAGACAGGAGCTGCTCTAGTGGCCAAGCCTGGGCTTGCAGAGCCAAGTGCCAGGTGTCTTCCATCCAGCCAAGATTTCTCCCTTGAACTGCACAAATAAAACCCACTGCGAATGTGACGGCTTCCTCTTCATCCTCCTTACAGGAATTCAACCTTATCGACAGGAGAGAACTCGCACCACTTCAAGAACTGATTGAAAAACTCACCTCTAAGGACAGATAAAAGGAAGGGGAGTTCTTCAAGTCACTTGTTTCTTTAAGCGAGCGTGTGGTATTTGTTTTTTGTTCATTTGTTTTTTTAAAAAAAACAAGACGAAACAAAAACTTGCGCTGTTATTACTGACAGCCAAGCTCTACTTTCTGTGCTTTTATTAGGGGAAATCTTTTGTCTGTTAGTGACATGCAGTAAATAGCCCTTTTTTTTTTTTTTTTTTTTCTCCCCAGATTGTTGTTACTCATCGTTTAGCAGGTGCTGAGTGTTTATAAAGGAAACGTGCTTGGATGGGGGATTGATTCTGCTGGTGGATGGGTTCTGTATCGTGTCAATGGTAGCCCATTCTCATGAGGTCCCAAAAAGACTTGCTTACTTTCTCTAAGTGCCTTGGCAGACTCGCTTCTGAGGTGCAAAGCACATACAACACTGAACCTTGCTGGAAACAGAAAATATGAACTTAACACCCAGGACACTTACTGATACTTGTTTTAGAAAAATTTATATATGCTTACACTAAAAGAACAAAAAAGCCATAACTTAAATCAACGATCTCCAGCTTTTAATACAAATATTTGTCTTACTTTTTTAGAGAGATTAATATAGAATTTTTCAAAGCTAGCTATTTCCTAAGGAGCAAAGCGATGGTGAGGTGTTCTAGCCACCAAATCCAACTGATGAAGATGGTGTCAAAATGACCGAGCGCTTGGACTTGGCAAACACTTGTTTGCCTATTGCACTGTTTTGGGCACCCTACAGTTGCAAATATATATATTTTTAAGAGGTGAGCATCAAGTGGGGTCAGTCACTTTTGGGGAGTTTCCTAGCATTTGCCAAATGAACCCATAGTTTGCACAAATAAAGTTAGGGGAAATACTCGGTGTCAAAACTACACTGGAGTAATCCTTGGAGAGACCTGGCTTGAAAGTAGCTGGGGAGATGGTGTTTGTAAGGTGGGAATGCAAAGCTCAGCTCTGTCATGGAGCTCTGGTGTTCCCTGTGGTAGGGAATCTTATCTTGGAGGGAAGGAGATGTCCTGAACCACTTTGTATTTACGTAAGGACAGTGATGTTCTCTCTCGTTTAAAACTGCAGCCCATCTCCAAGGCAGCCAGAGCAGGGAAAAATAGCAGGATCATACAGGTGAAATTCTAGTGCTTTGTCACTTGCTAAGTGTATCTTGGGTTTCTGAGAAAACACAGAACCTAAACCAGGTTCTTCCTTCACCTCAGGTAGTCTCTTTGCCTCTTTAGTCCTGTGTTTTCTCAAACCTGAAATGAAAATCAAGGTCTGTAACAAGTTACCTCCTCTAGGATGACAGACCGTGGCTTGGAAATCTTTGCTACAACTATATTGGAATCCGGATTCTCTTTGCCAAACCCCTTGTGATTTCTCTAGTCCATTTATGGGTCTTGCCACAGCTGTTGTGTTTTGGGTGGAAAGGAATCTGCATGGGGTTTGTAACAGGCTCCCTTGGGGGGTCACTCACTGCCCAGCTCCAGTGCAGTGGGTGATCAGTGTTGTCACGTTGGACTGGCGCGAGGTGCCCATTTTCAGGTCTCTGTGGTACCGAGATAAAACCTGATGGATGTACACAAGGCTCACTCTTAATCCCCCAAAATTACAGTTGAAACGGGGGTTAACGTGTGACAACAGTCAGGCTTATGTTTTGTGGACCTCTGCTTGACTGAAAATGTGACGATTGGGTAGAAGTTAAAATAATGTGCAAAGAGCCTGCAGAACTTGCAAGCCACCGTTGGTATAGACAGTTAATCAGTACAGAAGTCCAGTGATAAACATGGGCTGCTTTTGGAGGCTAAAATCATTACTTTGAATTGAATACTTTATTTCAAAATAATCTGTACCTTATCAATGATTCTGCCATTGAGTTAAAATCTATAGTCCATCAGGAGAAGCAGCTGAATATTTTGTCTTCTGTCTCTGTGTTTCTTACCAGACTTGAGCACAGTTGTGCAAATCCAGTGTTGTACTGGCGAGTGCTCCACAATCCACATGAGCAGGACCAGGTGGGTCACACCTATGGAGCCAAGACTGCCTTCCCTCAGACGTTTTAACAAACTCTGTGTGACCAAGTCAGAGTCAGGTCTTGTCTGGAGCTGGTCAGATCTTGATGCTCCCTTGCCTGTGCACCTATGGGAGGAAAAGAAGGGAGATACCCAGTAGCTGTGATCTTTTGAGGGAGATAGGGATGGAAAAAACGAGCAAATCATAAGGAGACTGAAGGCAAAAGCAAATAAGGCATAAACATATTTCTGTTTCTTTCGCCAGTCACCTAAGACTTTGGGTCTCACCCTGGAGCTTCTGTCGTCCTGCTGTTTGGAGGACTGGGGTTCCCTGTCCGGCTGGAGGTTGAGTCAGCAGTGTAGCCTGTGAATGCTGCAGCCAGGAATGGGGTAATAGGGAGAAAAGGAAGAGACTAGGCCCCAGGAGCACAATATCCCCATGTGGGATTGAGCAAGGACCGTTCCCATCCTGCTGAGTAGCTGGGGAAGGAGCTGCTCGTGCACGCAGCAGCCTGCTCACGTGCTGTGTGGTGGGTTAACCACAGCAGCAGGCAAGGCAGGAGCTGCGGGGACAGGCTGTGTGCGTTATTCAGCGTTTATCTGCAGCTGCAGGGCTGCCGTGCACAAAGCCTGACATCTGGTCTGGACGTGACTACGTAAGCCTAGTTTAGCCACTCTAGAATAGTAAGGCTTGCTCTGGGCAGAGGCTGGGAGGACTCTTAGCGTTCAGGGCTAAATAACGTGCAAGAGGAGTGTTATTGCAGAATTGCAGGAGCAGGTGACATCCATCTGACTGTAACAGCAGCTTGGCTCCTGCGTGTGAGCCGCACTGTTAGGAGCAGACCCCAGCTCAGCGCGGGGCTGGCACTGAGCTAACTTGGCCTTGCCCGCATGAGCTCTGAGGCCGACTTCATACCTGGGAAACGTCTCATAAGCTTCTAGTTCCAGAGGCACAGTCGTGCCCCAGCTGCAGGTATTAAAACTGTAGGTATTAACAACGCCAGTAACCCTCATATCCAAGGAAAACTGTTCTTGCCGAGTGGTCTCGGTGCTGCTCCAGGGACTCGGAAGCCGCTGAGGGCACTTGGTGGAGAGGAATGTTTTTCCCTTGGATAGAACCGGCTCCTCACAGGCAGCGAGACGAGGGGAGAGGGGCTTGTGTCTGCGCCCAGGTGCTCAGTAGCAGAGACCCCCATCAGAGTTAGTGCTGTGCTTGGTTTGGTGCCATGCACCAGTAAATATTGGGAAGAGACAATGGAGAAGGCAGAATTTGCTGTGGCATCTGTGCGTTGGCTGTTCTTTTACCTCTACTCTCTCCCTTAGATTTTTTTGCAGCCAGCTCTAGAAAGTCAAAGGCATCTGCTGCAGCTCAGACTGAGAATGTATCCTGTAGAAACTTAGTCCCGCGTGGCTGGTGTTTTCTTCGTGTATTGAGAATCTGGTGAGTCGAAAACATTTTTACCAAATAGTTTCTAGGCCTGTAATAAAAGCTTGGAGATCGTGATTTGCCTGACAGCTCCTGTTAAACTGTACACTTGAAAATACCGACACGAGAGATACGTATGCAGTGTTTGGGATGCGGTATCCCTGTGCTCTTTATATTTGCAGCTTTTAGTCATTTTCCTTCCAAAAGATGTGGGACCAGAAGCTCACGTGTGTTTTTGCTGTTCAAGTGAGAGCACGTGGAAGTGTGAGACAACAGTTGCCAGGTTTAACAAGCTCGGTGGGGATCTAGTGACTGTGGTCCCAGGCCAGGGCGTTTGCTGGAGGGCGGGCGAGGGGGACCTGCCCTCTCCCCAAATAAACCCCGGAGAAATAGGGGTCCCGCTGCCCGGGGCCTTGCAGTGCACGCAGGGCTGTAGGTGCTGCCCCGTGTTGGCCCGTGCCTGTCACTGGGGTGGGATAGGGCAGACCCCGTGGAATTACTCACCTTCTGCCACCGTGCCGGTGTCAACAGCGCTCGGGATGCGCGGGAAGCTGCAGCTGGGTTCGAGTAGCTGACATTGGAGTGAGGGATCCAAGGGAACTGTGCGAGTGGGAAGAGCAGAGCAGAGCAGGAGGGCACGTCCTGCTCCCGCGGGTGGCAGCGAGGGAGGCGAGTGGGAGAAGCCAAATCCCTGGGCCCCTCGGCGAGCCTTTCTTTTCCTGCTCACTATGCAACGTAGGAGTCAGGCCTTTTGCTCCGGCTTCGGGATACGAGACAGACGAGCCCTGTCCGTGCTCAGTGTTTAGGGGCTGCTCTGCCTGCCACCCCTTGAACAGGTAAGATGCCTGTGTGCTGCTACTGACCTCGCTTACCTTTCAGAACACCCTTGATCTCGGCGCACACTTCCCTTGAAAACAAAACAAAGCAAAACAAAACGCATCGTTTTGGGTGGTTTTTGTTTTCCTTCCAGCCTCTCCCTCTCCCTCGCTCCATTACTGCACACAGAGCTATGCACAAAGCTGCAGCGCCCGTCCGACCTCGTGGCCTCTCCTGATCCAAGCGACTCCCTCGTGGTGTGGAGCCGCTTCCCGCGAGGGCTGCTCCCAGCCGCGCTGCTCCAGCCGCCGGTGGCCCTCGGGCCGTCGCCTCTCCTCCTCTCCCGGCGCTTTTCCCTTCTCGGATGAGTCCAACGTGGCTCCTTCCAAGTGTTAAACCTTGGGTTTCTCTTCTGCTCGTCTTACAATAATTCCCTCTTGCCAGGGTAAGGTGGCAGCCTCGTTAAATATCAAAAGACATTTTTTTTTTTTTTTTTAAGGAGCAAATTCCCAGAATTGTTCATAGAGTATTGTATTTTTAGGGGAAATTAATTTTTATAGCCACTAAACTATACTCGTTATTTTTGTACGTTTGCAACTTGGGACGTTTTGCAGCGACGTGTCGCGGAGGGAACACTGATTTTCCCTGCTGTGGGAATCTCGTTGCTCAGTTGAGTTGGAGTTGACTCCATCTGCAGCAACAGGGAATGGCTGGAATAAAACCATCGCCTTCAGCAAAAGGCCATTTCCAAAGGCAAAAAAGGCAAGGAAAAAGCTCTAACAGCAACACTAACCTTTCCTCCTCCTCCTCGGGAGTCTTGGAACAGGTGGGAAGAAATAAGGTGCCCCATAGGAGAGGCAGGATGAGAGCCCGCACTGCAAGCGGCCCGTGCCAATAGTGCTGCCCGTGGGGGTCACGGGGGGGATGTGGGTTTCAAGTCGAAACGGCTTCTCATTGAAAAATAAAAATATATTAAAAAAAAAGAGAAAAAACACGTTGAATGTCTGAAAATCTGCAACATGTTTATTTGAGAGATGTAAATAATGTATACAGATTGTTGTATGTGATGGGACAGAATATTTAAATTCTAGGTTTTTTTTTGATTAAAAAAACTGAAGGCTGTTTATAAGGGAAAAAAATAAATAGCTATGTT
>JAVCKT010014669.1:0-11532 GCA_032273925.1 Rhynchotus rufescens
TGAAAGCTCTAGGGCTAGAAATAATTAATTGAAAGAAAAAGCCTGACCATGAAGTTTAAATAGAAAAATATCCTGAAAAATCAAAAGGTAGTCTGAAATATAGTGCTGATTTGGCAATAATGTGGCCTTTACTGCTCCAATGTATTTGTTACACTGCAAGACCTTACAGAAAAAACATCTGTTTGTTTTGGCACCGAGGATGCTAAACTACATGTCAGGTAATTCTTTCTGGGACAGAATATTTTCAGTGTTTTGAGCAAACTTCACAAGGGAAGGCAGGAATAAGAAATGTATTTGCAGAGAATGTTTGGTTAGATATTCTATATTTAATCTTGAGGTTAAAGTTAGCCTCTGGCTTGGAGGTGTCTTAATGTTTTACATATTTAACCTCTATTTCCATCCTGTAAGCACTGTGCAGGAAGAGATGAGGAGAAGCTTCATTTCACAGCCTTGCTGCTTTGCTGTTTCATAAGCCACGCTTCACATTGCATCCATGCAGGCAAACCTTGGAAAATCCTGCAGCCAAGCATCCTGAACAGCGATTCCCTCTCCCTCGACCAGCTCCTCACTGGGTTCCCATCAACACATACCCACGATGCTGGGATCCCTGACCTTATCAATGGAAAGGAGCAGAAAGCCTCTAAAAGATTTTGCTTTCTGGAAATGTCACAAATTTCTGGAAAGACACACAATTCCTAAAGCTCCTTGCCTGGGAGTGACCTGAAAAACGTTAGTTTCAGTATCAGCATCACCTCCATCTCTGCCCAGCAGATCTTTGGACCACCTCTCACACCGGGTTTCTCCTGCACCCCTGCAGCATCTCCCCTCCTTTTAACCCCCTGCCCACTCTCTTCCACACGGTTCCTCTACCCAGGAACCTGACATGCAGAAAAAGTACCTGCCCCCTCATGTCCCTCCCTACAGACCTATTTTTAAAGCCGTAAAAGAAGGAGCAGCACCAATTAGTCCCATAAAATTATTTTCCTGAGTATTACCTAGCTGGGAAAGAAGCTTCTAATTAAGCAGCTGCATGTAATTTTCCTCCTATTGTAACATTTCATCAGATCTTTCTCATATTAAAATAAGCTGATGACTAATAGTAAGAGGGAAGAGATTCAGGTGAAATTGGTCTCGCTTTGTCTTAGGGTAATCCCTGCTAGACAACATCACCATATTCCTTCTTCGGTGCTCCTGCATGGGCTCCCTCCTTCCACATTTGGTCAATATTCCAGTAATTAGCAGGAATACAGAGAGTTTCAAATACTTCATCAATCAACATAAGCAATTGTTTTGCTTGAAATGGGCATTACATAGACAAGGATATAAGATGCTTAGGAAAAAAGAGAATTTGGTCAAAGAAGCTCAAAGATAGGTGTGGAGTTAAATGCATTTTTCAGTCCCAGTTTGGAAGTTAATGCTCAGAACATGACAAAGCATGTTCTGTTCCCAGGGGAAATCCTGAAACAATTCAAACCTGCTTTAAGCTCAATGTTTTATTTATTCTACAGACAGCAGATCAGACATATATATTATCAGTGCTTTCTTTTTCTTCTGTGTCTGAAACCTGTCTATCCACTAACTGTACAAGACAACAGAAAGAGATCCAAGCCAATCTCTTCAGCCCCTAAATCTGCATCCTGAATCCAACGGTCACGAAATGCAGCATGGTAATCTTTGTGGTCCGAGTTTGAGCTATCATCTGCTGGCATCTCAGATTAGAGTAACAGCTCTCAGGAGAAGGACGGCTGTATATCTGAAAAGGAGGAGACCTCTTTGCAATTGATGTCTACCTTTAAAAATGCAATTTCCCCGTGTAGCTTGGAAGAATCTTAACAGAGACCCCAGCAAAGGTGGGTTGGATGAAGATGACAGTGTGAGCAAGCAATTAAGCAGACATAACTCTAGAGAATGATTAAATATGACCAATGGCCCCACTCATCTCTTTAACATGTAACTTTTTGCAGCTGAAGTTCAAACAGGATATGAATTCTTTTGCTAAGAAAAGAAGTCTTTTAAATGAGATTTACATATTTTTAGTTCGGATATTATATTTAAAAAGAAAATCCTGGTGCATTCTCACCATACAGACTCCTTATTTCTCATGTTTTTTTTTCTGTTAGAGTTTAGAGAAATTGTAGAAAGAACCATATTTTTGACATCCTAATCCACATCCATGTTACCCATCTTTAAATTTCGCTATGTCTAATTATGGTGCCTTTCATTTATTGTTCTTTTTAAGGGTGCTAATGTCTTTCAAGGGAGGTCAAGTCTTCCTTGAGAGCGAAAATATGTTAGATAGTTTGAGAAGAACCTTGTTAACAGCAGAAACAATGTCACTAAAGTAGGCAAAGTCAATTTAAATAACTTCTGTAGGTGGTAGATAGCCTGCTCTATTTTATTCTTGTGAAAATTTGAACTTATCAAATTTTATCTGGAGCACATATTCCTTTTTCATGCTCTGTAGGCAGGGAAAAAAAATAGAAATTGTGTAGTAGTAGGAAAAAAGAGAAAAGAATGGGAAAAAAGCCAACTTTAGGAAGTCTAGTAATTTCTTAGTGCTCTGTTCAGCATTATGGATTTATGAGAGCAAATTAGGAAACAACTTCTAAGACTGAATATTAAGCTTTGCTTGATTTTTAATACATATTTTAAGACTCTCTTTTGGAGGGGGCGGGGGAGATAGTGTTATATGATAGCATACATCAGGATGCCACAGTTAGATGACTTCGAAATCTATCATTTCTTTTAGACAATCTTATCCTATTCTGCATAAATATTCTAGTCCATGAGAATTACAAAAGATGTATTTATTGATATATCTACCTTTTTATATATTTGCTGTAGAACTAGCTGACCAAGGTAGGCAATTGTAAAAAATCATCCCTGGTCAATTGTTTTCACCTGATTTCTAATAGTACAAGGGTGGTTTGAAGAAGGAAGATTAATAGCTCTAGAAAGCATTTTGGTTATATTCTAATTCTGAGTATTTCTGCTGTATAATTTCTATGTATAGAAAACTCATTAAAAGCAGATTTGGCAGCCCTTCCTCCATGTGTTATCTCAGTCTTTTCACCAGGAGTCCCATGGCTGAAATACATCTTTTCAGCTACATATTTTTTTTTTTCCTGGAGCCCCATAATATCCCATGTTATTTTTCCTACTCTGTGTTGGCTTAGGGTTGAACCCAGGTTCAATTGAACCATGGGTTGAACCCAGGTACAATTTGGGGAAATACGAGCCAGTCCTACTAGAAGGGACAGCTCTGGAGAATCGTCTCATCCCACAGGAGACTATAGACCAGATTTTCTTTTTGCTTTTGTACATTCAGAAAGTTTCCTCTTTTTTAGTCACTCTTCATAGAAGTTATGGGAAAGAGGATGCCTTCATGTCTGTATTAAAAGAAAAAAAGAAAATTAAGGCATTTATCCCCGCCTTACAGGGCAGGGATAGGTTAGGAGTTTATTTATTAAACCAAATGAATTTGGACCTAAGCATTTCAGCAGTTTCATAGTGACTGCTTCTTCGTTTTTATTTAAACTCCTCCTTACTGAGAATTGCACGCCTTAATCCCTGTATGCAGCAGCAGAGGAAACCTAAAAACTTTAAAACATCTATTCTAAAGTTTCTACTTTCAACAAACTGTAAAAAAACTCATAATACTGTAATTCATTTCCCTTACAGTTTCAAAAATAAAGCAATGATGTGTAATTCACATACACAATATCAACACATAGCCATGAAACATGATTTATTTTTATCCCTAATTTAAAAATACTGCATAGCACCATTCATTTTTTCCTAGATACTTCTAGACACGATGCTTTCAGAAAGCTTTCAAAAAATAGTTTGTCCCATAAAAAGTAAAAAAAAAAAGTGGGGAAAAAACCCACAATATTTTGCTTTTCCTTGGCAGCAGAAGTGATAGCGCACTGCAGAGAGCTCCGTTGAGTTGGTCTTTCCCCAGCTATCATGAATTCGGGTGGCTGGTGCAATTTCAGAGCTGGAGACATGCCAGCTAGTGCCAAGGACAGCATAACAAGAGGGTATAGGTAGAATTAATCAGACTATATTTGTTCCTTCAAAAGCATTAACATTGCTATAGTCAATGGAGGATATTTTAGCCCAAGACCTCTCTGTTAACCTCTGCTGAGTGATCAGCATTAACACAGTGGCTGGACATGGCCCAGACCAGGACACTTGGCATGAGTCAGGCTGTTGCAAAGTGCATGGAAATCCACTTATTTGGACAAAATAATACAACTGTCTCCTGGATTTCAATGATGGCAAATTTTATTTTGTTGACAATATTTTTTCTGCGGAACAGCATTCAGAAAAACCCTCTCTAGTCCACTAGAACCCTAAGCATTGACCCAATTTATTTTCTTAAGAGTGGCCAGAGAGATCTGCAGCAATAATTTCTTGGCAACCAGAAAGGCATGCAGGAACCATTTTTCTTAATAATGATGTAGCTATTTTACTGAGCAATACACAACTGCTTTCTCGGGTAGGATGACCCCAACCATACTTGTTTGCATTTTTCTTTATTTGGGGGTTTATTTTGTTTTGATTTGCTCTGGAAGATCTCCTAGGAACGTCTCAACATGCTTGTTTTGAAATATTGCCTTTGTAAAGATGCCATTTCCTCCTTTGCTGACGAAGGCCAGGATCTATCCAGTACCCACGGAAGACCTGTCTCATCAAGAAAGTGGTATCCAGTCCATGAGGCCCCTAAGATCCTTCAGCATTTTCTTGCCACAGTTTGGGGACAAGAGTTGCAATGCAGCTCTACAGTGTTCCCAGAGTGGAATGAGGATACCTCTGTTGACCAATAAATCTCTGCTACTTACAAAGGAACAGAATAGGACCTATCGTCCTCAGAGGACCACAGACATTTTATGTGGCTACATTAAGAGTATCCTCCAAGCCAGAAGCATAGATGTGTGAAAAATAAACACGTGGGAATGGATTCTCTTCAGACTGTCACAGAATTACAAGCAGGGAGTGCAGAGGGCAAATACTCAAGACCCGGCTTTAGCAAAAGGCTGTAAATAGCTGCATGACAGTGTGGACACATCAGTTCATCTGCACATGACCTCCTCAACTCTGGAAGCAGCCCATCTGTCTTTGTGTGGTGTTGCCAATAAGTCCTTCCTCCAGACTTGAGCTGCAGCTTTGCTAGCACATCTGTTTTAAATCTAGATTTAACCCTGGCTCAGCCTGATAAAGGCTTTGAATCATTAGATCTCTGCTCTACCAATTGGTGTTATCATCTCACATAGCCTTAAAGTGTTGATCTTTTCCTTTATGGAACAGAATAAGAGAGCAATCACAGAAAAGGTTTCCTTTGCCTTACGCCAGATAACGGAAAGCCCATCTGAAAATGCTCACCCTGTATCCTTATTTCAAGCAGAATTTATCAACAAGGATGCTATTTCACATCAACTAGACTTCTTTACCTTTTTTAAGTGCACCTTTTCTTAAGTAAACAAGCCCTGACAGAGAGCAATTCTCTTCCACTGAACACTGTCTGTGGATCTTCCACAATATGCTGTTATGGCAAGATAAACCCATATTTGAAAACCAGAAAGGCTAAATATCAGGCAGCTTGTTCTTGGAATATAACCGATAACTATCTGGTTAACAGATAGCTGAGTAAGGTATATATAGTCCAATACAGGAATAATGCAGGTTTAAACAGACACCTGTAGCATTGCTTGTTTGATGTACAGACTACAAATATCAAAATCAGCTTTCAAATTTTTATCATTACTAAGGATTGAATTATGTATATTCAAAAGCAAAAGTGAATTACATGCTTCAGATTCAAGCTTCTGGGCATCTTGATCCCTTGAATACTACTCCATCCCAAGTAAGTAGGAGCCTCTTGTTATCCGCACTATTCTCTGAATAAATGATCTTGGGCAATTAACATGTTTTGATTCAATTCATCTGGTAGATGAAAATAAGTAGGTCAGGATCCCTGATTTGCAGGACAGGCAGTGTCTAGAACTTGGAGGATTAAGACTTGGAGTCTTTGCTGGTGGAATATCCAGGAATTCCTCAGGATGAACAGAAATGGTGGTCAGTGGGAAAATTGCATTGAAAAGAAGAAATAAGCAGAGGAATTTCTGTAAGCCAGAAGAAACAAGAATCATTTCCCTGTTTTCAGCTGGTTTGCATTCACTGGTGCTCCCTGACTGGGTGCAGAGATACAGGTAACCATGGTAATTAAGGCTAGCTGCAGTTTTGAGAAGAATGGGGCAAATTTAGGTAGGAATGGCTTCCCACCATGATGCATATGGAAAAAAATGATTCATCCAGAAGGAAGAGAGAAATAAAAAAAGGAACCTAGGGAAAGATGGCAAGACAGTTCAGTGCAGGAAGGCACATCAGCCCTTTCAGCCACGAGAGCCCTTACCCAGCTCCAACTCTTGCATGAAACTGGAGCAGAGCCAAACGCCAAGAGCCCAGCAGGCTGAAGCCATTTCTCCCAATCTGTTGTCAAGGAGCAGCTGATTAGGATACTTCAATCTTTTGATGGAGCAGTCAAGGGAAATTCTCCCAATTAGCTCGTTAGTAAAAATCCCATTGCTCTGCTTGTTCTAGCTTTGTAAACAGAGCCAGCAATGAAGTCCATGACACAGTTTGTGTGTTTGAAGTTGTTTCTGTTTTATATAACTTCATCTGGTTTTTTTTTGTTTGTTTGTTTTTTATGATTATTTTAAAGGGATTTACCCAAACCATGATGCTCACTACCATTAGTTCCCCTCATTGCCATCCAGGTTGCCTGGCCATTTGATGCAAGGGGATTTGTGTAACTTCATCTGTTTACAATTTGCCCTATACGTAGCTCTGAACCTTTCCCATCGCACATGGTGGTGTTTGCAGCCCGAGGAATTAAAAGCTAGCCTAGTGGCTCTCTATTCATCATATCCTGCCTTTTAGCAAAGGAAGCTTGGTGCATTTTGTGAACTTGGTCAGAAACTGATCTCCAACCATGTTCCGATCTCCAACCATGTTCCTTCCCATGCTTGGCCAACCACCCTGATCCATTGCACTCATGATTGCTACAACGGGCATTAACAGAGCATTAACAAGCTGCCAAGAGGAATCCAAATGCTTTCCATTAATTAACATGAGGACTTAAGGATGCATGTACAAAATGAAATTAAATTAAAAGGACTTCAAATAATTTCTTTTTCTAGCATGGCAGCCTGCTTACGCACATATTCATGTCAGCAGCCACTTTGCCTTGGGGGAAAGATCAATGTGCTGTCCTGAAAATGTCAGAGGAAGAGAGAAGAGCTGTATCTTCCTGCAGACACGGCACAGCTGCAGCTGTGTCTCCAGCAGACTGGCTTTCCCAGGGGAAGGACCAGCTCGCTGCTCCCAGAAGCATTTTCATCAGCAGAAAGTCTGTCCCGAGGAAGCCACATGGGAGCCATTTCTCCTGTTCCTTCAGCACATGCAGCTTGGGAAGCACATCTTAAACTGACCAGACAAATCAAAAGGTCTCTGTAGAAGAAGCTAGCAAAATATCTGACAGCCAAAAATATCCCTACTACAGAATCATAAGGGCATGCAACATGCCCTCTCAATTTTGACTTCATCCCAGGACCTTTTTCTTTTCTTTTTAACCTGGTTTTCAGTAATAAAGGTGCTATTTAAATTCTCTCTTCAATAAAACGTCCTAGCAATCTTTGCTGCAGATGCCTTGTGTAATTTTGGACGGGTCGCTTCACCTTCCCGTTCAGTACCGTGAGGATAACAACATTCAATTTGCCGGGTCTGCATTCCTTGTGTTAGTGACAGCTGGGACAGATACTCAGGCATGAAGCACGAGACCTTTCCCTCAGCGACACGCACAGAGCTCAGCTCGTTCCACGCTGCTCTCGCGACCGCCCCTGGACGTCTCCCCAGACAGAAAATGCAAGGTTCCCACTGCACAAAGAGCAAGCAACATGCAGGGACTCATGCAGCAAAAACCAAGCCAGCAGGAAGCATTCCCAGGGATATTCTAGCTATTTGCCAAGCCCTAGCACACAGATATAGGCATCTCATTCAGCAGCATCCTCAGCACACAAAACCTTCAGTTCTGAGCCTTTTGGGCAGCTTCTAGACCGTTTGATGGGTGCTGCGTCTCCCAGCACGCTGGGCCCTTCTGAGCTGTGCTTGGCAAGCTTTAATTAAACCCCTGACTTTGCTCTGTGGAGATTCCATCCAGGCTTTCAGGTTCCACGTTTGATTCCAAATCAATAGCTTTGATCAGGGGATGTGGGGCACAGGTGCAGGGACAGCTATTCGTCAGACACAAGTTGCTGACAGTGCCTGAACTTCTCCATTTCCTGCAGAGATGTGTAGCTTTGGTTAGCACATTTGTCAGACTGCCTGACTTTCAAAAACACTCAGAACTCCTCGCTAATGTCTTCTTATATATTCATTTTCATACGAATGTATGAGAATATATTCTCAATATATGAGAATTCAAATTCTCATATTCAAAATATGAGAATATATTCTCAATATGTGAATATATGAGAGTATATTCTCAAATATGCATTTTCAGCACAGGAATCTTTTGAACATTTTGAAGAAATTGATTCTAAATACAAAATGCAATGGATTTGCTTTGGGTCAAGCTTTTGATATTCAGGTGTTGGTTTGCTTTAATTACTAGTGTGTTTTCATGATGCAAAGTCTTAGGAAACATCTAGTCTGAATCGGGAATGCTGAATTTTGCATTGGGTAGTTACAGAGGACAAGCCTGAAGTTCAAAGCTAAACTTTGGCAAGTTTGAGATTATGTGTGTATGGGAAAGGTCAATGCATTTGTACTCAGACCACCTGGAAAAAGGGATAGAATGGGTTTCATGAGGACAACAAATCAGAAATCCTGTTACTAGTGAATCAGGATCGTGTTATTAGGGAGCACACATCCATATTTTAATCTCACAGAATCCAATACTGGGAGTGAGACTAGTTCTTATCCAACCTGAACTATTCAAAGGCAGGTTGATCTGGACTCCTGCAATTGCCCAAGGTGATTTAACAGCTTTAGACCTTTGGGACTTTTCACTTCGTGGAAGTATTCGCCTCTCTTTCTGCGACTGTGAAGAGAGTAAAGATGTCTGGTTTTCGGAAGGCCGTTTCTATCATTTAACTTTCAGACGGCTCGGGCTAGGTGGGATGAACTTCACTAGCTTTACAGATCTTTATAGTATTGAACTTATTTGAACTTATGTCTCAGGACAGTTCAAAATCTAATTCATCTAGGTGAAAGGCTAATGTATTAACCTTCTATACCATGTAGATATCATTTTACATTCCTATTAAAATTACATTCTGAAAAAAAAAATGAAGAGAAATGCTGTACCTCTGTCATTAGCACATGCAGATTCTTATATCCACATTTTATGTTGGCGATTCAGATATAAATTATTACAACATTAGCAGACCAATTCTGCTATCTGATCTTTTCCTTGTGTCTGAAAGTCAAGGCTAAATGACGGAACATGGTTTTAAATGCGATTCCTCCTGGTATCAGGAAGAAAGGAAAGAGACACAGGAATTTTACTATTTAACCCTTCTTTCTCTGCCTTTTCCTTGGGATATATAACTAGGCTGGCAAACTATCTATATTAGACAGTGCAGTGACAACTCAACAAGCACATGTGTGTATATATGTGTGTGCATGCATATATGTGTATATATTATGCATGTACATATGCATGAGTTTTTAAGCAACTCTAGTGATTCAGACAGCATTAAATACATACTTGGAGGGGAGAGATGCACTAGTAGTTTCCTAGGCTTGGGTGTTACTTTCTTTAAGGTTATGAACTCCTGAAGCTGAGGCAGAATTACCTGTGACACTTAAAAGATTACTGTCTGTTTCCACTCTCTGTGACTTGAATATCGACTAGGGTTGAAGCCTGATATATTATTCTTAAAGATCTTTTGTTCTCGGCGCTCTCAGGAATATGGTAAATGCTTCTCCATTCTTAAGCAAGGGTTCTTGTTCCTTACTGTATTTAATACCATACCTGTGTGAACTCTACTGGAAATATGGAGCATATCCTCTCATAGAACACCTAGCTGCCTTTCCTCAGGCTACAAACTCCAAAATTATCTTGGAAATATTTTTGCTCCCAATCAAGCAGCCTTTCCTATCATGTTAAAAAAGATCCTTCGGAGTCCCTAACGTGGCCTTTCCCTACCTCTCTCTCCTACTGTGATGGCCTTTTCTTCGTTAGCATCACATCACGCAAAGGAAGACTGATAGTCTAGGTAAAGGCCATGAGATCCCACCAGAGGGTAGCATCTAAAGCTGATGTGTCTCTGATAGCACAAAGATGCTGCTCCTGCCTAGGTTGACTGGACTGGAGGTGGAATAACAAACCAAGGAGCAGGATCAACCAGTATTGCGCTGTACTCCCTGCAGTCACCTGAGCACCACCCTCCAAAGCTGTAGGTGCCTCCAAGCTGACCCCACACAGGCATCACTACCTTGTCAAGGCTTCTTCATTTCCTCTTGGAGCTCTGCTGGGAGTTACCTCTGGGGGTGAATTTAGCACAGCGCTGATAAAACTGTGCCCAGAGCTTTGGGGGTTGGTGAAGAGGAGGCAGGGAATGGAAAAAGGTCAAAAAGGAGATATATGAAGCCATGAGAAACACTAGTGACCATCTATTATTTTAGCGTGGTCTGCTCATGCTGAGAATTCACTTCGGAGCCCTTGCCAATGGCATGGGATGTGGCTCGGCATCCCTTTGTGCCAGCTGGCTTTTTCTCATGTTAGTAAAACTCTTCCTAAATAAGGAACTCATGCAGCCCAAACCATTTTGCACTCAAATAGCAAAAATAAAAACATTGGCAGGGGGTATCTCAGCAGGTGGGTTGGGACAGAGGTGAGACACGGGGGACACGGGCACTTTGGAGTGAGTTGTCTCTTTTCCCCCGCATCAGCGCTACATACCAGTTTTATTCCCATATCATGGGATACTGGATCTACCAACTGGGCTCCCTTTTTATATCCAGCCCGTGAAATCTGAGTGTTTTTAGGTGTTTAGGTCTGACCAGAACCCAGCTTTTTGCTGGCCCTCCTAAATCCTTTCTCGGTGTGATCCCCTTTGCAGGAGGCATGAGGCAAGGGGAGGATGCAGTTATCAGCCAGGGCCTTGGCACAATGGACTACATGGTTTCATCATCCGGGCCACTTTTAACCAATGTTTATCTGCTTTAACGCTCAGAGTTGATGACTTTATAACTTTTAAAAAATTTTTTATCTCTACTTTCATACAACATCCTAATTGTTTGCCTTCTAAAAAACATAGTTTCATTAATTTAATCTTGTGCTGCAGAACATTTTATGAGATCTTAAAGAAACTTCATACTGTGCATTAATTTCTTTCCCCATAATTGTATTTATATTTCAACAAATAGACTTGAAGTACATTATTATTCTAAAATGAGTGCTAATGGGCTTCAGCACTTTCATGCAGCTAATCGTGCATTTATTTCACAGCTTTGATGGCT
>JAVCKT010014671.1:6581-16706 GCA_032273925.1 Rhynchotus rufescens
CTGATTTTTTTTTAAAATAGTTTTCTAAATTAGGCTAGAAAAAGTAGCATGTTTACAGGAAGCTAGGCTACTTTCTGCACAGTATAACGTTGTTCCTTGAAAGTAATTTTTGAGCTTGAGTTGCTTTAAAATAGTTTAGAGGGGAAAAAAAAGACATAAGAACTAAAGAGGGAAAGAGCAGTTACAGTAGGGATTTTCAGAATGTGTCACAATTAGATTATGTTTTAAGAATGTTTGGCATTTTTTTCCTGGAACCAGTTTTTCCTACATAGTTTCTTGAGGTAGCCTTGTAAAAATTCCCTCAGAAAACTGATAATAGGGAAATGCTAATAATATGTTTTGAGTGTCTTACAGTGCAGAAGCTCATTGTAGAGCAATATTTTGAGGGACAAGACACATCTTGGATTTGTATCTGTTTAGAGTCTGACTTGATCAGCATTAATTCCAACACAGTTAAGTCTACCAAAGATTTTTTTTTTTTTGCCATGCCTTTGTGTGTTTTCTGTCAGCTTATGGAATCAATTTTCAGAAGTTAAGACTTCAATTAAGTCTCAAGACAACATATTTTTTTGTTGAGATCCAAGAATGATCTTATAGACTAGAATGTCTGACAAATTAGCAAGACCTTTTTGCAGTTCACCAGTTAATACAATTTTGTATCTAGGCAGGTCCATTCCATGATCCCAGTCTTACATGTTGGAAAGTCACATGCCTCATTGCTCCATGTTAATGCCAGGATGAAATTATCATAGGCCCCAAAATTACATTTCCCTATTATAGCCCTTGGAAGATTTGAGGTTGTCTTGAGACGTAGCGTTGTTATTTCCTGGGAATCAAACAGTGTCTATCATTGATCATTTACAGCCTTACAGTACTAGAAAAATCTAATTGAAAAAAAAACAATCAAAACCAAACCTGTCACAGCTTTTTGGAAAGTCTTTCCAACGGACTCCAGATGTCATGTGCTCATATCCCATCACACATGGGCTCGCAGCCAAGGATCTGCATTCCAAGTCCAATACTCACTATGCAGCAGCCCAGTACCATGAAATCTTTCTCTGCTCTGCTGTGATCCCCATGCAGTTTTTGTGTGTTTTACATTTGCCAGTGCAGTCCCTTCTCACATGACCTGCTACAGTCAATCTCATATCTCAGTATTTTGATTGTCAGAGATTTGTGTGTAATAGGAAAGTAAGAAATCTGTTATATTTTACTAAATCAACTGCTGTAGTCAAAAAACTTCTGGATTTACAAGATGGGCACCTCCTAGGATTTTTATATTAATTAGGTGATCCATAGGAAGACGAGACATGGGCCTCCTTGTCTGCAATTGCTTTGTTGGTTTCACCATGACAGGAGGTGGTTCAGATGGAAAAATAAACGAGCAAAAACATGGATGGAGGAAAAATAAACGTGCAAAAACATGGATGGAGGAAGCATCTGGTGGAGCAAAACTGCTCAGTCTCCCCAGCATTTGGTGCTTACCAGAGCACCATCTGGTTAGTTGGCATTCTTGGTCCCCTCTTACAGTGGTTTCCACCTGCACAGCACCAGGCTCTGCTTCATGCAGTAAAATCACTAGCTAAACTTCTCTTGACGCAGCCTTGCTGAGGGAACAGTGATAGATACGTATTTTTTGGTGATTTACTCATCATTTAAAATTAGCTTTAAATCACAAATGTTGTTAACAGGTCCCTGTGACAAAGGTGAAAAGATGCTAAAGATCTGGTATTCTTTCCTGCTGTGTTTGCTGTCCTTACAGCTGGAAGCTAATCCTGGTCTCAAAGTGCGGATAACTCAGAAAGGGCTGGACTATGGTATGTGTGATGTCGCCATAAATTAATTTACAATAAGTATGTTTTGCCCAAAATGTAGTTCCTTAATAGAGATGCAAGGTAAAAAGAAGGTCCTGAAATGCTGAAATAGAGCAAAGTCCTTTCATTTCGCACCAAGGGCACTTGATGTCTCTTCTGTCACTAGTTCTCTTCTTTTTTGTGCACCTCAGATGTGAATTTATCTTTGCATTGGTGTGTGCATTCTGATACAACCCAATATATGAGAACATGCTTCTCATATTGATCTACTTTCTTAGAAACAGAATGAGGTGGTTGTGTACTGTTCCTTTAAAAGAATGTCAAAAACTTGATTAAAAGTGCTATATTTATTGGCGATAATGAAGATATGACTGGGAAAAAAAATGGAAAACCTTAGGATATCCATATTGGGTCACACAATTGTACTCTAATTCCTCCATTTGGGTAAGACGTCTGCCATTTTCTCAGAAAAACTAGTAACTATCTTTCACATCCACTGTATATTTTTCTTGCTTTTTCTATTCCTGCTGGTTCTCACTGTCTCCTAGCTAAGACTCACTCCATGGGCGTGGAGGACATCCAGTACATTTTCAATTGTTTAAAGAATTAGTATTAATAAGAAAGGTTAACAAGGCACAGATTCAACAAAGGCTGGGTCATGCTAAGGATTAATTTTCATTTATGTTCTGAACATGCTGACAGGTAGACAATGGGCTTGTGAGATGAAAAGTAAAAGCTAAGGGTTTATAACTCTGAGATGAAAGCAAGGATCAGGTCCGGTTATTTCTATATATGAGCATTGTTTTAAAGGCTTTTGGGGAGTTGGGAAGTGCAAGGCAAGCATCAGTCGTCTAAAACACAACTAATCTCCATATCTTCTTATGGCACACAGGGAAAAGAGTGCTCTGGGGATCTCAGGCCTTTAGAAATTAGAGTTCCTGGTATTTCTTTAGTGTGCACTCAGCAGAGCTGTGCTGATGTGCTGATGTTCACCGTGGTGTTTGAGTGCTGGAGGAGCAGACTGAGCTTCCTCACCCCTGTGTTTGTGGTTGGGGATCATAAGAGGCAGTAACTGTGCCCCTCTCAGAGATACTCTCACTTGAAGAGGACAGAGCCTCTCATGTCTTTTAATGAGATTTAAAGGCTGAGGCTGTAGATCCTGTCTGCTACCTGGGCTCACCAGCTGCCTTCATGTACAGTTGTGAGGGACCTTCTGGTTACTCCTGTCAGAGAGAGCCCATATTTTGCTTTGGAGGCAAGAATGCCCAAGGAATCATAACTTAGCCCTTCTGCTGAGACAAAACCTAACTACTCAGAAATGGAAAGACAACATTTAAAAGCATTGGGTTTAAACCTCAAAGAGCTTCCAGTGTACAAACAACAAAACTGATAGTTCTGTTTTTGACAATTCAGATGCACATGATAGTGCTTTTTATATAAGTAAGGACTAAATATAGAGGTCATATTACTACTTCTTAATTGACTCGTATCTGTTCAAGAAAAGGTTAATCTAAGGTAAAACTGATGACCAAATGTTTCCCAAGGCTCTCCACATTGTGAGTGAAATGAGGGAAGTATAATTGTTTCAAAAACCTGAAAAGAGTTGTAGGATAAAAGATAGAACTTCTCATAAGGGATCATCTGGATCTTGAGGTAAATGACTTGCATGTGAGGTGAACAGAGGTTATAATATAATAGCTGGAACTAGGTCCATATAAAGGTTTAAGAATCAGAGGTTTCTGAGAAAAATTTTGCAAGTACTCAGATTATTTGGCACTCTCTTAGGGTACCTGAACCCTATCTGAAAAGTATGTTCTTTCCCCTGTCCCTTTGTAGGCAAGAGGATTGGGGTTGAACTCCTGAAGGAAGCAATACTGAAGGAGACCTTCCCAAGCTGGAGCGGGCAGGAGAGCTTTGCGTTTGTTAAAGTCAACTACAGAATTTCAGGGTAAGCAGAGGAAATACATTTCAAAGGACTAGAATGAAACAGCCTATTCTTTGTGTGTTTGTGTGTCATAGTAATGTGAAGGAGGATGTCTTTTCTCATCTACCACACAGGATATATGGAAGGGCATGAAATTACTTTCACAGGAGCTTTTTGAATAGATTTACAAAAGGTAAAATAGGAAAAAATCTAGGGAGCACCAGAGCAAAGGTCCAGAGAGGCTGGGAAATCCTTGTCCCTGGAGATGCCCAAGACTATTGGGAAGGGCCCTGAGTTGGCCCAGCCTTGAGCAAGAGATTGGACCAGGTGGTCTCCTGAGGTCCCTTCCAACCTACATTATTCTGTGATTTTCAAAATTCCCATTTATTCTCCTACCCATAGTCCTTGCAATTGGCCATCTTCCCAGTGGATAATTTGATTTTGTTCACTGGAAAGAGGATTACTAGAGGCGGCCTTACCGCTGCCTAAGATGTTACTAGAAAATTACAGTCATTTTTAGTAAAAGTAGTTGGTACATTCTGCCCCAACAAAACTAATGGAAGAGGTTGGACAGTTAGATTAAAGGCAATTATTTCAAGAGATTTCTGCCAGATACCAGGAAACAATGAAGCATACGAACTATGTGATAAGATTGCAGTTGGTATCTTTACAATGTTCAGCTCAAATCAACCTCCCCAGCCCCCACAAGACAATACCGTGGAGTATCAGAAACATTTGTTTTGGCAGGGAAAACTTTAAGCAAGATTTTGCTTTGAGAAATGGAGCTTCTCAAGGACCCTTTCCTGAGACAAAGGAGGGAAGATGATGATCCCTGGATGAGGGAAAAGGGACTTTGATGTTTTGCTTTCATCAAATGCTAATGTTCCAACAACCTGGATTTATTTATAAAGGCACTGTCTGGTTTCAATGCAAAGACTTATTTTCCTTCTGCAGGCCCATTTTTCTTTAAAGAGCTTGTTCTCCTCCCTAGAGGAACCTTTTTTTTTTTTTTTTTTTTTTTTTTTTTTTCCCCTTCAGCACATCCGTTTTCCCTGACCATATGCTGGGAATTCCTGGATTCCTTCTTCCAAGGATGCTACTCAAAGTAATGGAACAGGTGTCTTTCTTCCTTAAAATTTATAAAGCTCAGTCCTTCCTGAGAAATAACAGAAGGGTTCCATAATCAGAAATCCTTCTCACCCTTTTGACATGCAGTCTAATATCCCCATTTCTATTTTCTATAGGCTCAGAATTAACGCTGTAGATTTCCCAGAAACTTCTGCATCCTTCGTTCCTGGCACTGGCATCAGTCTGTCAGTGACCCGTGCTTCTGCTACTATGAGTGCAGACTGGGGATTGAAAACATGGCTATTGTAAGTATCTTATGGTGTGAGAGGGGGTGTCTGGGAGAACAGAATCAGCCTTGCAATTGAATTTGCGAAATTTAGTTACTAATTAATATTTTTTTAGGTCAGGTATGCTTTATCATCCATCAACAATTTGTTTGGGTAGGCTTCTCAAGAAGAAAACATTCCCTGTCAGCTGACACTTTCTTTTTGTAAAGGATTCTCCCTCTAGGGTTGTCTCTGGGAAGTATGAGTTTGAATACCTGTTAATTTCCTCGGCTTGTCCAGACTGTATGTATATGAATATTCAGGATCACAGAGTTTCCAGTAACAATATTTGTTACTTTCTGTGTACTGTATTCCTGACAGGTTGACTATAACTAAGTATGTATTTGCCAGTGCTAATGAATTTTATTTTGAAAAGGTTTCTATTTAAAGTGGGGTACTGTTGCAATGCTGAACATGCAGAAATTAGGAAATTCCAGAATCCAAGTTGTCTTGGCTTCATGACCATGTGCAGTATATTTTCTATAATGATGTGACTATATCATTTTAAATTGCCTTTTTCCCCTTTTTATTACCTCAGCATTTTTCCTGCAAATTTTTAATGTAATATTCTAGATTTTCAGTTTATTCAGATGAGGAGTAAAAACTTACAGGACATCAACAGAATATGCAAAGTGCTAATCTCAACATTTTGGGCTAATGGAGTAACTGTCAACAGCACTAGGCATTCCTCTATTTATGAGCCTTATCGTTCAGAAAGATGAATCACCAGACTGACAGTTCACAGCGTGTCCTGTTTTCAAAGGAGCACAGACACACAGGTCTGCTTTCAATACAAGGAGTCGGTGGCTAGGAACTACTGTCACTGCCGCCCCAGCCCGTCTTTGTTCCTTCTGACAAACCAGTATTGTAAGGGAAAAGATAGTGTATTCAGCAGAGCAGATCAGTTGTTCAGCAGGGCAGATCAACTGTTCCCAAACACGAAGCCACCGACCCTTTTTGTGAAGCCTGAGGAGCTGGACATAATCTGGAGAGATCCCAGACACTTGAACTCCAAGGACTCCACCCACACCAAGGCAGTCAGGGAGCTGGGTGGGATACGTGGTGGAGGTGGTCTAAGCCAACTTTGTTGGAGTTTACAATGTGAAGGGGTTTTCTTGCCTTTTTGAGTGGCAGAGGAACCAGTCTAAGTTCTTCTGTTCAGTATTAGGCTCTGTGTGTGGCTGTAGGTTGAAATAGATCTGGAAGATACCCAGCTGTTCAGAACCTCCATTCCCTAGCTCTACCTGTCGCCCTGAGCATAGTAAAGAGGCCACATCTGAAAAGGAACTTTTAAGGGAGGCCTTTGACAATCCAGCCCTCCTGGATTGTTAAAGAAACATAGGCAGATATTATAAAAGGTAGATATAATGCCACTTTTTAGGCAATATTTCTGAGTTCCTAGCCTTTACCCTAGCCGTCCTCTTCCTTGTGTCCCAGAGCACTCTGCCGGTCACAAAGTCTCCTGGCAGGCCTTTTGCTCCCACAGACCCAGAGCTAAGATCCTGCCTCCATGAATCAGGATTCCTACAGAAGAGAAGGACTTAAGGATGCAGGAAGGAGGACTTGACTATCTGGGTGTACCTTGGTCCCCCATGCAGCCTTGAAAAGGAGGAAGAGGCAGAGAACATGACCCTGTGAATGCAGTATGGGGAAGGTTGGGTTGGAAGGCATCCCTAGAGGTCATTTTATTCAGCCTCCAACTCAAAACAAGGTGATCACCAGACTGGATCTGTACAGCTATCTAGTGGTGGTGTTTCACCATGGATGGTTCTGAAGCATCTCTAGATAATTTGTCCAGTGCTGCACAGGAGGGTCTGAAGAGTGATACTTCTTCCTGACAGCAGTTTAATGCAAAAGTAGGCAGAGAGTTATCGAGGTCCAAATGGCAGTGGTGGTAGGATGGATTTTGTGTGGGGGAATGATACTGCTTGTCTGGTCAGAAGTTGTGTATGATTTTTGGATTGGGTTAAGATGTGTATGTTATTCTTTACTCTAGATAAAGGAAGGAAAATCAAACTTGCAGGTAGTTTTTTGGATTGCTCCTTTAAAGCAGACATTTCTTAACTTTTTTTTTGTTTTTGTCTGAGCAGAAGAGGCCAAGGAGGAATTACTGTGTCCATTTCAGGACTCTTTATGGCAGTTGTTTTTGAAGTGTCACGGGACAGCACAGGGCACTTGTCTGTATTGCTGCACAATTGTCAGCTGATCATTAGTAGCGTAAAAGTCCAGTTAAATGGAGGATCTAGGTAAGTATAAGAGATTTTGTGGTTACTTTGCAGGAAGTACCAGAGATTTTAGAAAAAGGACCACCTCTCAAACATGGACATGAACAACTTCCCAAGATTATCAAAAATATGATTTTAAAAGCCTGTTTGCAAAAACAGACTCCTTGTGTCAGTGTGTAAAGCACAGATAGCCTGTACTTTTCTTTCGCCTGTCTTGACAAATGGGCTTACCAGACATACTGCATATTCATTTTTTCCACAGAGATGTACTAAAGAGCAGATTGTGAATGTAAATTTGCAGCTATGAAAGCGGATCTAGGCTGATGATGAATTTTGACAAACCAACCTACAATTTTAAAGTTTTTATTTCAACGTGGAGTATAAAACACTGGTTGCAGTTCCCTTCATGCTGATTTTGCAGAATGTTTTCATGTCTTACTCAAACCAGAAATGTGGCTAATAGAACATTTTTTGCTAACGCGTTAACATGAAGCTTCAGAACTTTGCAGATTGCCTTCTTGCTAGCAGCTATGACACTGAGAAACACCAGAGTTGGAGACTTGTTAATTAGACAAGTTAAAAAAACTCAGTTGCACAATCTGCCAATCTAATTGACATTGATGCCTCGTTTCGAAGACTTCCATTCTGACTTAGGCTATTCTAATGTAGATTATTTGATTATTAGCAAATAGGGATATTCTACTGTATATAAAGCATATGTTTACATTAGTATATTATCTTTTACTGTAGATCAAAATATCTCATTTTTAAAAGTCTTTTGTTCCTTTATTTTCTCCCAGCTGGATCTATAACTTCCTGACTGGTTATCTGCAGAAGGCCATTCATACCAAGTTGGATAAAAATGTAAATCTACAAAGATGGTTTTAGCTAGTGAAGGTCAGGGCTAACATACAACCACTGTTTTACTGATTTCTCTCTCTTTTCATATAGCTGTGCCTAGATATCAAATATAAAATACAAATGTTGGATGCACAACTTAGAAAGCTTAAAGGTGAGTCTTTGATATCATTTTTTGTTAAGTAATTTTCATGCTGCTCAGTTTGTACAAAAGGAAACCAAGTGCTCCTGTTCTTCTGTGCCTTAGCCTATTCCAGACTCCCACCTAGAAATCTCTATGCACCTAGAAATCTAGTATGCACCTCATGTAGAATATTCAGATTTCTTCTGTGCCCCTGGCAGGTCATGTATAACCTTTCAGCTTACTATGGCTCAACTCCGTTGTTTTGTCAGATTTTAGAGGTGAAACTTACCATGTTACTCCTTTACACTCTTGGTTCTGTGGATGCAAGAAAAACTGAGTTAACAGTAATCCACTAAAAAGCTATCAAACATCCATCCCACAGTGCAATCCTTATCAGATCTCACAGACTTAGTGTATCTTGTTTTGAACTTAAGTTTATGGAGATGGCAACATACTGAAGGAAGAGTGTCATACCTGGCATATTTCCATTCACATCAGTTACAGTTCCTATATCACTATTGCAAAAATACTAGGAAAAAAAGATTACCTATGTTCAAAAAAAAGCATATAAATATGAGATTTTAACTACTCAATTTATATCTGTTTTTTCAAGTATAAGAATATTTATTTGTAGTTTTAACCAATTCATATTCACTAAATCACTGCACCACTGAGGTGGTAAAGTTGGTGCCACTCTTCTCTTCTCATTGTGGCCAAAGCTATTAGCTGCTCCATGTTCAGAGGCAGAGAAAATAGGCTTTTATTTGCCTAAAATGGCTGGCCGAGCACTGGCAGCTGTTCCTGAAAACCATAGTAGTCAAGAAGTCTTGAACCAAGTCTTGTACAGAAAGTACCCGAACTCTCAGGTTAGGTGCAGTTTAGTTTGTTGCCCTACTAAGGAGCTTAGTCTCTATGTGAATTCATTATTTCTCCTTAGAATTGTCTGATTATTAATAGAGTATGAACAGACTTTACAGATGTAAAATAACAATCAGACTGAAATTTCATTAGAGAACTTTTTAGGAAAAAAGGGTCTGTCAAGACTGTCAGACTGACCAATAAAGTGCCCTCTATTGTTTTGAACAAGCATTCTCTATCTTCAATACTCACAAGTTCAAAAATGTGCTAATGTCTTTTTTTTTTCAAAGTATTTTGAAAGCATTTGAAAGTATTTTCAAAGTATTTGCCAGTGTTGCATCATAATCATATGAGAGTTCAGATTTCTTGTACAAAAAACATGGCAAAAGAAGTCACTCTTTATATACTTCCTTATTCCACAGGGACAGACATGTGAAGAACAGATTCAGTGGTGGAACACCAGCAACACAAATCTTAAATTTGGAGGGATCAGTGACTTTTCCAAAGGGAAAACTCTTGCTGTTTCCCTCCCTCACAATTTTTATTTTCTTCTATCTTCTTCCACCTTTCATCTTCTTCAGAATCATCATTTTTCACCATTTCCAAAATGCCTCTGCCTTTAGCTAAGCAATTACAGTTTTTGATATGTTTTTGTAATAATGTCCATTTTGTTTTGTCCATCATTCTTCTAGTCTTAAGCCAGATTGACGCCTTTGCACAAATAGACTATTCCCTAGTTAGTTCTCCAGCAGTCTTCAAATCACACCTTAACCTGGACTTGAAGGTAATTTGTCCTTGATAACCCTCTGTTCTGTCCATGACACTTTCGCTTTTCTTTCATGTTAGTTCATTTTCTTTCACTATGGTCTGACTCAGACAAGCCAATCTACTCTTTAATTAGATGAGCAATATTACATCTGGGTTGTTT
>JAVCKT010014672.1:0-10819 GCA_032273925.1 Rhynchotus rufescens
CCTGTGCTCATCGGCAGGGAATGGTTTGAACACTAGCAGTAGTCAGAGCTGTAGCTGCAGAGGAATTAAATCACAGATTTCATCAAAGTGCTGTTTTAGGAGAGGAAATGAATCATAAAACATTCGTTTTAAAAAATTAATATGGATCAGACATACAAGATTGGCTTGCTGTAGCCAGCCTGCTTAACAGTGAAAATGGGGATTATAGCTTGAATATGAGTGCAATACAGCTGTAACAGCTAATCTGAGTATTGTTGACTTGCTAGGACGTTCAAGTAGCCAGCAGTTTTTAAGTTCAAGTGCCTTGAATTCATTGCCTCAGCCTAGTTATCATGCAAGATTTATATAGTTTAAAGGCTAAGAGAGCATATTTCATAGCATGCAGTACTTGTTCTCTTGGGAGCTCGAGCAGCTCACATGTCATGGCCAAGACTGGATATAGTGTTTTGCGAATGACAACACAGGTGCAGCAGCCCCTTAGCCTGGTGACTGCTCCGTTCTGCATGGTAAGCAGGGCTGCCTGGTGCTCTCTTGTGTAGGTGAGGTTTTGGTGTCGCTCTTGATTTAATCACGAAGTATGTGTCTGATCAGCATGGGGACCTCTGGCTCTGGCAGCTCAAGCTCAGTGAGGTTTGTGAGGGCAGCGTTTCTCTGGCTCCATGGCTCTTCCTGGGCTCTTACCCAGCAGGAGCTGCTGGTGGGTTTTCCCCACATAATTTCATCCTTTCTGATACTTCTTTCCGGCCCAGGCCTTCCTCTTGACTTGGGCTTTCTGGATCTTCCTTTTGCCGGTCTTCATATTTTAGTTATTGAACAACTATTGCCAGGATAAATACTCTTCCCTCTGTGTAATCTTACCTTTACTGAGCAGAACCAGCCAGAGATGTTAAGGTTCTTGTTCTTTCTTGGCCCCTTCCCCTCTGCAAAATGCCAGATCCAAATTAATGCCATGTGTGATTTAGCAGAGAGCTATCATCATGAGTAAAATGAATCAGTTGGGGACACCTGGAAGCCTGTGGTAAAGGCTGATTTTCTGGCTTGTGTTAGACCAATCTTCCTCCCGAAGTAGCCAGAGGGCTCTACTTTTAGGTTCTTTTTTTGTATTGGGGATACTCTAAGCGCCAGTGGAATTGGGCCTACAAGCCCACTAAGAGGTTCTTGCCGCACAAATTAAAATTAAAGCAAGAAGGGACCTCGGCCTCCCCATGTTGTTTATTGTAGTCAAGAACCTTGGGGCTATTGGTGGTTTCAGAGGACAGTCTGGTCACACGCCAGCACAGACAGGGAATAAATCTCCCGTGAATCCTGGATGCTTGGGCAAGTTGGGGAATTCTTCTGAGAGTTTAAGGCCTGGAATTTTGCTATTTGCTCTGTCAATTAAATTTACTGAAATGTAACTCCTGTGGCCACAGCTGGGAGTGAGCCAGCAAGGAGGCAAATAGGGTTCAGAATAATCATGTCCCTGTTGAAAGGTTTGAGGAGGGCACAATGTGCACTCTTGCCTACGCAGACTAGGCGTAGGTGTCCGTTTTGTTTCGGCTATCGGTGTGGAATCCCCCTGGGCCTGTCACTCAGCGTGAGCAGGACGCGGGCAGGAGCGCGTTGCCCGGCTCGGCCTGGCCGCAGCGGCGGGGCCGGCGGGCCTGGCGGCAACGCGCCATGGCGCCCCGAGCTCCCTGGTGTCCTGTGGCATCCTCTCTGTCTCCGGTGGGAACTGTAATTCCCAGGGCTCACAATGCTGCTGTCATGGCAAGGAAAGGTGCAGCTCAGTGGCTTTGGGTTTATTTACTTCCAGTTTCCCTCGCTGTAGCCAAAATACCTCAGGCAAGAACTCTTCCCTTCCCGCTCAGAAGGGATTTGAGCGCTTACTGGAATAAGAATGTGCTAAAGCTCGTAGGTGTGCGAGGAGATCGTTTAATTGTTGTTCAGCTGCGTGGGGAGTAAACACATCGGTGCCTGCAATTAAAAGACTCGGCAAGCAGTTGAAAATGTTTATATAGAAATCCGGGTGCGCTCCCAATGCACAGGGATGCCCATTATAGCATATTCTTGTGACTCCGGAGCGTACAGGGGAACCTGACTTTGGCATGCATGGGTAGGTTGAATATTTTAGTCCGATAAACAAAGCAGCATGCATATTTTATGGTTAGTACAAATTAGCCATGCAGGATACCAGAGGAGAGCCTCAGGGAGGTGCAGTGTGTTGAAATTCTGGTCCAAATGAAATCTGCTTGGTGTTAAAATAGTCAAATACTGAGCTAGCTTCTCCACTGGTGTCAATCAGTCTGGCTCTATTAACTTCAGTGCCTTTGTGCTCTGCTGGGGCAAAGGCCTGCTGGGCATATTCGGAGTAAACATAGCATAGTTCTGCTAAAAGAGGAAAAATGCCTTGTATGGGTTTGAAATTTAAATGTGCTCTCTCAGTTCAAAAATTGATGGGTACGATGGCTTTTCCAAGGTGGATTGCCAGAAATCATCATCATCCCCAGTGCTGATGGAAGGGGAGAGGGGGCTTGGCATGGGGGCAGAGCAGGCCCTGGGGGCTGCCTTGCTGTCTGCAGCACTGCAGAGGTTGCCCGTAGGGAGGCCCAGGTCTCCCCCATGCTTTGGAGGCTGAGAATTGCTGCCTTGCTCTGTAGGATTTTTTTTTTCCTTAAAAAAAGAGCCAGATGACTTGGAAGCCTGAGTCACAGTCTATGACTTTGTGAGACTCATGCTCCTAAATATAACTAGTTTATAATCATTGTTTCTTAAAGCCGTCAGTCCTGAAGATATTTTGAAAACTTGTCCTCTAATATGAAAATGAGAGATTCAAAATATCATGACTTAATTAACTGACCTTGATAAAACAAAGTCATTCTTGAGCATTCTTGCTTTCTGCTGGTTTTAATTACCTGAGAGAAGAAAGAGAAACTATGACTCAGAAACTGATTTGTCTTGTTCAAGTTTTATATTCTTTTAAAATAAGGGCGATCAAGTTTCCTGCAAGGGGAGAGGTTTCCCCACAAGAGTATAAGACAAGCCCTTCATAATTAAAACAGGGTATTTTTACGGGTATTATTATAAACAGGGTATTATTTGTTCTCTTGTGACTTGAGTTAGCACTGGAAAAGATTTGAAGAGCGAGTGCATTAAAAATCAGGGTTGGGAGAAGTGTTTGAAAGGAAAAAATTTCTTGCTGTGCATAGACATGGAGAGTTGTTATGGTGTTGCACTCCAGTGGCAGTGTTATTCTATCTCTAATACCATTACAAAGTAAAGAACTAAATGTCTTTGCTTATGCTGAAACCTCTTACACGTGGGCTGGACTGTTTTGCTGTCCCTGTGGAAGCATTATTCACTCCAGCTTGGAGCTTTGGTTCTTACCAAAATCTCTATAGTTCTTATTTCCCCTGTCAAATGATCAAGAGTCCTTTTTATGCCTGCCTAGACACTTGCACCTGGCTCCAACACGCACCTCAGTCATGTTCCATCACCTCCTAGCAAGAGCCAACAGCAGCACCTCTTTTATTTTTCATTCCGTGCTGTTGGGAGTTGTAAAAATTCCTGTTCTTATAAGGCAGAAAATAAATTATTTCTATTTTTATTACTGAAATGCACAGCAAAATTCCTAAATTAGTAGCATCTTCCATGAACTTAGCATACAGTCATATCTACTGTTATATTATTCATACCGTGTAATCCTCACAGACCAAGGTTTTTTTAAAGGGCAGTTTTATGCACTTGGCCGCTTTGGTTTGTGTGACATTTAGATGTGCTGGTGTGTTCACAGCTTCATAGTCCTGGTGTATTCACAGCTTCACACCAGCAGTCACACACACACAAGCTCTGGGGTTCTCTGTCAGGTGCTGAATAGTTCTCCAACACCGTGGTAAGGCACAAGGCAGGAGGGAAGGTGATCTGCAAGCTGCTTCTCTTTCTCTCCCCTCTACCTGCTCTAGGGAATTTGTTTTGGGTTAATTTCAGATGTCGAAACTGGAGTAGCTCTGAATTTTAAACTAATGGGTTTAAGTGCTCATCATTGTTGCTTATAAGCAGTTTTTCTAAGCGAAAAAATGTATGGACTCGTACTATCTGCATATCTTCCATTTTACCTCTCCTCTAGCTTCATTTCAGCTGAAGTTGATGAGAAGGAAGAAAGAAGGAAGGAAGATTTCCAGGTTATTAAGTTTCTATTAGTTTGTAAAAATTGTGATGTGGTCTAAGGAGCTAGATCACATCCCTTGTTATCCCTTGAGAGGAAGGCTGCAGACTCAGGTGTTGAATCTTAAAACACAAATCCCTAGAAGGCCAGGAATCAGTGGTTCCTCTGCTCTCAGATCTTGGAAATTCAAGCCAAATCAGAGGTGAGCTACAGAGCTGGAGTGTTTTGTTCCCCGTGGAATGACTTCTGCCTATGGATTGTCCAGGCAGGTTTGGAAAATTGAGTGAAAGGTATTTGCTATTTAACTCTCTTGCACTCAAATATCTCCTTCTAGCTTCGATCCTCTTCTGGCACTCCTGCACGGGGACGCTGTCTGAGGTCACTCTGTTTCTTTATGCAGTAATTGCTAGAGCCAAGACAACGGTTGGCACTACAGTTAATGGTGTTCACTGTTGTCTGTTATCTTTTGAGAATGGAGGGATCTGTTTTCTGCTGGAGGGGGAGGTTTATACAGATGAAGACACAAGATCACTTCAGAGTTATTGTGTTATAGTGAATACACTGAGTTATGGCATTGTATGCCCTGTGTGCTAGAGTTGCTTATCATTTCTGAAGCTATTACAGGAAACAATATTTGTATGAGTTGTTTTATTTTAAAGGACTGAAAATGTTTTCTAAGGCATTAGCTGGCATATAGTCTCCTGTTCACAAGCTAAATCCTATTCGTATCAAAAAGAGATCTAGGAAAAATGTAATGTTCCGAATAGGATAATATAAACTATAATATAGAAACTCAAATAGAGGAGAAAGCTCCTTCTTGTGCCAACTGAAATTCACTGAGGGATTTTGCTCTTATGTAGACTGGTCTGTGTGCTTTACCCTACATAGGAGCACCTGCATGGCCTGCTGGCAGATGGGAAAATAGTGTGGTATTTGAAATATTAGAATCATATTTCTATGCATTTGCAGATAGTGAATATAGTACAAATAACCTGTGGCCTGCCACATGTCAGATAAGGGTTAAGAATTGCTAATTTGCTTTCTTACAGTTGTCTTTCTATGATAGGATGTTATATCACTAGTCATAAATGAAATTTCATGTTATATCAAATGTTTTAAGTATGACAAGTGTCTGAGCACTCTCTTAATCTGCAGTGAAATTGTGGTCTACCAAATAGCAGTTTAGGTTCCACGTTTGCCACCGTCACCAATTCACTAACAGATAGCTGGCAAATCACTTTATATTTTAGATCTTTCTGCGGAAAAATAGGAAATAAAGCTATTTTGATAGAACTGTAAATTTTCAAAGGAATATAGAACAATATTTCCAGAAGGAATGGTCTAAATGATGCAGCTCAGTCATATGGAATTGTACAAAATGAAACAAACCCAAGTCAGACTGAAGTCACACAGGTTGAGATACACTGGGTGGGCCTAGGTTTTAATGATAAGAAAGGTAATTCCTTACACTTTGTCAAAAGTTTGGTTAACGCCAAATAGTTGTCATTTGGTCACTTAGTCTGAAGTGGTATTTAACTTGTTGATGGACAAGTTAATATTTTGTTAATATTTAATTATAATAATAATATAGTTATTATTTATGTTAAGATTTATATTAACATTAATATTAATATTAATATGTTAATATTTTGACTGTGTCAGATGCCTTTGTATTCTCATGAGTTAGTGACATCATTTAATATATGTAAGCATAAGCTGGATGCCTATGTGTCCTTTATATATTCACATCATTACAGTCACCCTCAACACTCACCCAGCAAAACCCCAACCTTGTCTGCCTCTGCAGCATCCTCTTGGGAACCTATTACCAGCCATCCATCTCACACAACACCCACATCCCACAGTCCCTAAGGATACGAATTATCTTAGAAGTCTACGTGTTGCTATATAAGCCCTCCAGTTCCTTTATATAGTCTATTTCCAAAATATACTCGATCTCTTTTTGTTAGGAAATCACTCCTATACCTGTGAGAAGGAATAAAAATAGTTTGCTGTTGAAATAATTCAAACATTATTTGTCTCGTGATTAAAATAAAATTGAAATGATGGAATAACTGAAATAACTTCCTAGATCTTTGACGAAAATCTGACCAAAATCTTCCCCAAACACCTCAACTTTTGTTTTTAAAAACAAAAGTTACTTACATTTCTAGTTGTTTGTGATATTCACCTAATTACTTTTGGGATATCCGTATATTACTATTTCCAAATAACTCACACATAACTATTTTTTGAATATCTATATGTTATTATTTCCAAATACCTTTTTGTAAACTTTTTAGTGTAAATGCATATAATTAGAGTCAAAATAAGAAGTTAGAGTTGATCAGTACTGAAACCATTCCTACTTGCAGGAAACTTTTTGAAATAAATTCTCCCTGCTTCACCCAAATTATTGTAAAAAAAACTACTCATTTTAATGGGTGCTCATGAGGATTTAATTATTCTTAATTATTCTATATAGTGTCCATGGTCTGATATAACTTATATTGGTGATGGATTCTACATTCACGGAAGTACTGGATAATACAGTTATTTAATTAAATCAACTGCAATTCCTACGTTGCATGTAGCCAGATTTCCCCAATAATGAGAAGGCCTGAGGAACAGATGTCAAGTGCTTCGTGTGTAGTTGGGGCTACAGCGATTTTATCAATCTGAAATCTCATCAGCATAATCAGTTAGGCAATTTTGTGCAATGCAGGTGCCCCAGCTCGTGCCTCCTGTGAAAACAATCAAGTTGCCTGCCTGATTTCATTTCATGTTTAGCCAGTCTTTTATTAAATGGATTATATTTAGTACCATTTCAATCTGAGAGCTAGCACAGGCCTTTCAGAATATGCCAAGAAAAAATGCTATTTCTAATAATGGAGCTAGTATCCTATGCCTGCTCCTTTCCTTCCTCTCTCTCCCAAAGCAGGAATCAAAACCTTGGAAAACAATCTTGTATTAAAATCTTACAAAGAATTAAAACAAAAACTCTGCAGATATCAAAGGTGTTTTGATTGTAGAAATACCTGCTTGTCATCGGGTGGCAAAACTGATACTGCTTTTTCTTATGAGAAAATAATTTTATCTCATGTCTCCCGTGACCGCCTTTATTTCCTTGATAGACTCAGAGCATAAAAGTGCATCTGGTAAGAAGTATTTTGGGCTTGAGCTGTCACTCAGTATTATTTTCTTGATGGAAGTATGTTTTGATTTTTCTTACCTTAGCTGTGAGAATATGTGACCGAGGAAAGGCAAACACACCAGCTCTCTGTGGGTGCCTAGCAAATGACAGGCAGAAACAGGAGCTGACATATAAATCAAGAGCACTTCAGCAGCACAACTTTAGCCAAGCTTCTTGCTGCTGCGAAGCAAGCATCAGGTGGCCAAAGAGGAGCATCCCAAGATGATGCCTGTGGACAGTATTAAGTCTGGTGCCATGAAAAAGAGGAGTAAAATTGGGAATAACTTGTGTATTTGCATAAAATCTGTACCAAAAAAAAAAAAAAAAAAGCAATAAAAATCTAGATAGCAAATTCATCCTTCTGTGGAAAATAAAAACAATTTCAGTGTTACAGAGCATCACCTAGTAAAGAAATGGAGATATTATATAGTCATTTTACTACTTAACTCTTCCTCAGATCCTTTATTTCAGCTTGTTAGAGACCTGTCTATATTAGGTACTTTTAATTGTCACTTTAATATTGATTATTTTTATTATGAATTGCTGTCTCTTGTTCTTATTCGGGTTGCTCTGCGGTGTTTGAAGCTGCAGTGTTTCTGCTTGGTGTGGGGTTCAATGCAGGCTGCTTTCGTGTCCCGGCTGGGAGCCAGCGCGTGGATTCTCTTTCTCTGAGCGCTGCAGAGCTGTTTGGTTTTGTTCCTTGGAGGGATATTGCAAGCTACGGAGAGAAAGGCAACTGCGGGCATAAGGAAAGAAAAAAGGGAGAAAGAGGCAGCTGTAAATGCAATTTTATTGAGTGACACAGGAATATTCTGAGAGCAGTGCAGTTTAATGTAACAATAAGGCTGATGGATTCAGAAGTCAGTTATTTTAAGGCTTTGAAAATCAAAATGCTCTAAGCGATTTTGCTTTGATCTGCTCTGATGTGTACAGATAGACATATAGACAGAGCAGTAATAAAACTGGAGTAGCCCTTGTTTCAGCGTGTCATTTAATCGAGTTCCTGGATGTCAAGGGAACACAGAGTAAAACGGGTTTTCCAGAACCAAGATAGCATACTTCTGTGCTATCTGCTAGCAGTGAGAAAGAAAGAGAAAAAGGAGAGAGAGACATATAAATGACAACCCTTTCACTTTTCTTTAGGGCTAAAAGAGGAAAAACAGAAAATACTATTTTTTATTTTTTTTAAAAAAAATTTCTCTTAGTAATTGAAGGTTTTTGGTTGGCTCCAGTTCAGGAGGCTGGCGCGGCTCGGTCGCGCTGTGGCACCACCAGCATTTCAGGGTGGTACCAATCCAGGGCTGCTGTAGTCGGATGCTGCCTGTAGGACACGTTCCCAGTCGCACACTTGTTGGTTGAGGTGGTGGGTGGTTCTGCAGGGACTCGGCCGTCCGCTCAGTGCCCCTCCTGGCAGGTGGCACGTGAGGAGTAACCACCTTCGTGGGCTGCTTCTCTGGTGCCAAGTGGGTGTGCTCCTTTTCTCTGCTGTTAAGCCTGTGATGAGGTGAGGGCTAACTCAGTTCACAAAATCTGAGCATTTCAGAACTTGCAAATCGTTTTAGTATAATTTCTGACCTTATCATGTAATAATTTATCGTTTAAGCAACCTTATCAATCATTTAATACTGCCAGAATCTGAACATTTTTTGGAATATACTGAGCCTTTTTAGAAAGCAGAGCGCTTTTGTGGTGTACTTTTGATAACTCAGGATATACCATTTTAGGCTTAACTATCCAGAGAATAACGCATACATGGCTTGTAAAGGCTCATAAACCCCTCAGCTACTTCAGTGCGAGTATCCTCCCACCTTATTAACAATAAAATATTTTAAGTAATCTTCAAGAAAACAATGGCAGGGTTTTCCCTAATCCTTATGGCTGTTGGCACGGTGCTGCTATTAGAAGAATGACATTTAAATGTAAATATATATGTGTATGCATGTAGCAGTCTGATGCTGTATTGTGCAAATACAATTATACGTGCGTTTCAGTACAGAGGTGACACTTAGTAAGGCAATGTTTGCCAGCTGTTACACTAGAGTGGTATCTGTGAAACTGCATATTTTTCCCAACAGATAGAGCTGCCTAAAGAACAAAAAAAAGTACAGGTGCTTGTAGAGAAATCAGCATTGTTATCAGCTTTGCAGGGTGGCAGGAACCACATTGTGGAGGTGCCTTTCCCCTGACTGGCTGTAGGTAACGAGCGTAGAGTAGGCACCTGCCTTCTGTGTTTGAAACCTTTGAAATTTAACCCTGCCTTTGAGAATTAAGCAAGGATGTAATGTTTGATCTGCTAAGTTCTCAAGTAGCTGAAGAGCCACTCCTCTTTCCATAAGACGGTTTATTATTATTATTATTAGTATTAGTATTTTTAATGTATTTGCTCTTGGAATCCAGATGGGAGGGCTTCCAAATTGCTTCCATGGGTGTTTATCCTTTTAATAGCCACAAAAACTTTGTCGAGTTATTTTTGCTCATCTAAATGCAGAACATGTATGTCCTTGATGCCACTGATTAAACTGTAAGTGACAGTAACAGACCAGTGAGGACGGGGATAGGAAGGGAGTTGCTGTTACCACAGCTCTACTGCGTTTTTGCAGTATGGAGACTCAGGTGGAAGCTGCTGAACCTGAGCCTTGCTCTTTTCCCATGCAAAAGCAGATTTCTCCTGTCTTCTCAAGCATTTGATCCAGTATCTATGTCAATTTAAGAGACCCATTGGCAAATTATCATCAAGAAGTGGTTACATGATTTGTGTGAGATTTGAATCTGCTCGTTGAGTCTACAGACTGAGGAAGGAGTTGATACATTCAATGCAGAGGCTGCTATACTGATTCTGCTGGTATGCAGCTGGAAAGAAAAAAAAATCAAAAAAAACCCCTATCAAACAAAGAAAGAAAATACATACAAGGAATAATACAGTTCCTGGTACTTTGGAGGGACTGTTGACTGAATATCAAGGTCGAATACATTTGTTCCAGCATGGTTTTATCTCTCATTTAAATCTATGTTGTGAATTCATTTTTATAAGATGTCTAATAAACTACCGTTTTAATCTCTGTGGTATGTTTTGTTCATGGCTGAAAGTCCGTAGTTCTGCCACAATTAGGGCTATTTGTTTAAAAGTTCTAAGTGAGGGAGAACAATCAACAACAACAAAACCCCATCTGTGTGTATTAATGGGAAATTTGTAAGTCACTAAATGGGATGATGTCAAGTCCTGGGGTGATTTGCTGGAATCAGTGCAGTGACTGTAACAAAAAAAACCCCACCATAATGATATCTCATGGATTCTTATTGTTATGGTATTATTATTGATGATTGCTTAATATCATTTTAAGTGTTTTGCAATGGAATATGTGATATCTAGAAATCCGAAGGACTATTGTCCTTTCATCATAACTTTAGACAAAGTGAAATATATTTGGGTTACTCAAATTCTGCTGTTTGCCCTCTGAGGAGTTGAGAGCAGTGAAGAACAT